>VDFB02266217.1:0-69625 GCA_007258455.2 Sequoia sempervirens
ACATGGCAGTCCTGAATTTTTTTGCGACATACTTTTTTATTTCCTCATTGGTTTTAGGGCACTTGTGCAAATTGATGTCCCATTTTCTTAGCCATTTGTTATTTTGCTTCATCCATGTTTTCTTCCTACGGCCTAAAACCTCCTCCACAACTATTTTGGGCCAACGGTGATTATCCATGTTTTCAACCTTCTTCAGATAGTTTAGCAGCTAGGTTATAGCCGATGCCTCCAACAGTTAGGTTCCTGATTCGGCCAAGAGAATATCATAAGGGATTGTAGTTTTGACTTTGAGGTTGCAAGTGATTAGATGCTTTTGGATTCTTTCTAATCTCCATCTATGATTTGACATGCTACTTCCCCACACCTCGCAGCCAAAAAGAACCACAAGTGTGACCAGCAAATCAAAGAGGGTTTTCTTGGTTTTCCAATCCCAAAGCTCAGCCTTCCTACACCTGTTTTGGAGTAAGAAAGAAGCCTTCCAACCCCCTTGTATCCTTTTAGTTCTACTAGTCTCCTAGCTGAGCTTATAGTGAAAACCAGTCCCAAGGTATTTGTATTCTTTCACTATTTCCAAAGGATTACCTTCAAAAAGAAAGTTATCTTGTTTCCTTTTCTTCATAGTTGCCAGGAGACTGGTATTGGTACTGGTACGGGAGACTGGTATTGGTACCGGTACAATATTTTTTTGAAAATAGGAGATGAGGGTACTTGGAGACGCCATTTTTTTTTAATATAAAAATTAATAATTTATAGAAAATCTGAAAATATGATGACATTGAACTTTCAAAACAATAGCAGTAGTAAAGTTTATGAATGAACATTAATTTTAAATACACAAAATTCAAATCCAAATGTCATTGTCACATTATGTCAAAGAGTCAAAGAGTCAAAGAGTTCATACTTCAAATTTCATAATCATAGTTCACATTTGACATTACATATTCAATTACATATTGAAATTCATAAATATTGATAGTTTGATTGGCTGATATGCAAACAAAAAACAAAAATCAGAAATCTATCTGATATCTCATATCATCTACACCACATCATCCATCTCAAGGTCCTTAGCTATGATGCTCTCCAAATACTCATCACTCTCTAACTCAGGTTCCTTTGTTGGTAGTTGAACTGGGGGTAAATTAGTAAGGCCATCTAGTTCATCCACTTTGGCTGCAACATCTCCATTAGGTGAAATTTGGTCCCATTTTGCTAAAGGACCCTCCTTGTATGCAAGATCTACACGAGAGAGAAGGCAAAGTGAGCTATGAATGTACACCAAGTTCTTTGCTTTTTTTGGCCCCAATCGGTTCCTCTTTAGTGAATGAATAAAACAATAAGTACTCCAATTTCTCTCACAAGATGAAGAGCTAGTACTTGTGAGAGTAATCTTATTGCAAATGATTGCAATTCAAATGTTTCACCTCCATGGTTCCACTACCACTCTATAGGGTCTTTCTTTGCTTGCATATCATATAAAGCTTCCACGGAAGAAAAATCACCATGCCCACATGAAAACTTATTCCATTGACTCTTCATAACTGATGCTTCCTCACCTCGGCCATATATCTTTTTTATTGCAGCCCAAAATCCCTTAATTACCTCTCTATCCTCATATGGAGCTCTCTTATTGGTCTCTTGTATATTATGCCATTTAGGATTTAAGGCATATGCAACACAATGAAGAGGTGTGTTAAGTTTGTTCCATCTTCCATGTAACTTTTCTTCTATCAAAGGATATAGTGAAGGATCTTTGCATCTGTTATTTTCTTAATTCTTTCACACATGGAATCTATTTCTTCATAAATTTCCCCCAAACATGGCTTGTCTGAATCTACAAATTTGATCACCTCACATATGGGCTGAATAAAGTCCACAACAAATTTAACATCAGCCCAAAAACGGTCATCAAGGACCATACCTCTCACCTCAACTGCATCATTTGATGTAGATTTCCTCCAAGCTGCCCATGCATCACTAACTACCGTGGAACACAAAGCACCTTTCACTTCACAAAGACGGTGAAGAAGAATAAAATAAGAAGCAAACCTTGTATCAGCTGGTTTGAGAAGCTCCACCTTGGAAAATTTTCGATAAATAGCTTGTGTTTGGTGATGGTTACATATGAACATTTGAATTTTTCTGCCCTTTTCTATGAGAGCTGAAACCCACTCAAACTTTCCAATATCTTTGAGTGCATTATTCAACGAATGCACACAACATGGTGTCCAAAATATATGCTTGTATTTCTTTTGCACCAACATGCTTGTTGCTTTACAAACAGGGGCAGCATCTATAACAATTTGGACTACATGTGATGCCCTTACCTCCTCAATGTCGTCGCATAGCTGGTTAAAAAGAAACTCTGCATTTTTTCTTGCCTTGAACAATCTAATACCTTCAAAAAATAAGGCCCTTTGTTGCATGTTACCATGATATTAAGTCGTGGACGGTTTCTAGTATCCGTCCACCCATCCATCACAATGTTGCATCCTTCCGAAGCCCGCACTCTTTTCAATGGTGCAGTTTGTTGATCTAATCAAATTTTTTCTTTATCAATTAGAGTAGTGTGAAGCTTTTCACACAAGTGGTTTATATCCATCTGGTGCATTGCTAATTGCTTGGACCATCTCTGTATAGAATTGTGATTGAGCGACATTAAACGGTATTCCATTGGCATAAAAGAAGCATGCAATTGTTACATCAACCATTTCTCGACCTTGCACATCAAATAATCTGCCAATGGGGTTTGAGCTACCAATGTGTGGTCTCTTGTGAGAACTTTTTGCTGCTTCATCTCTTGAAGACACATCCACATCTGCCTCTCTATTCTGATTTTGATTTGCAGCAATTGCCCCTGTTGTTGAAACGTGAAAGCTCCTATTAGAAATTTTACCATCAGCCCTTTCTTGATCCCTCACAGCCTCATATCGTTCCACCTCATTGATACAAGGATCAACACCTTTTCTAGGTATGTGAAGGAAATGAGACCTCACCCTCGTGTAAGTACCTTGCCATGACATTGGGCATAATTTACATGAGATCATGGTTGTTCCACTTGAACCCTTCGGCCCCGGAACATGATCAACATACTTCCACAATGGATACAAGCCTTGTTTATTTCCCCCACTCGACATTCTTGAATCAATGATTCAAATTCTACACAAAAAAAGAACAAAAAGACATCATGATTAGAGTTTAGACACAACAGCTACAGAAAGAAAAATTTAAAAATTAATGGCTCCACCATTTAATGGCTGTAGCTAAAGTTATGAAAAAGGAAACAGAGAATTAGAAAATTCAAAAACATGAAAATTTGAAATAGTTGTAGCTAAAGTTATGAAAAAGGAAACAAAGAAAAACATGTCTTTGAGGAAATTATGAAAATGAATCATGATTGCACAATGCACATAGCATGAGCACACTCAAAATGAATCATGAAGGCCATAAAATGGTACATACTTTTTGTGTAGGAGACAAATCACATCCACAGACACAGGAAATCAATGCAAAGTTGGAGAAATTTGCTTGGCAGTTGGCAAATGAAGAAAGTAGGGTATTGGCATTGCACATTATTATAGTGCAAGCCTATTTTTCAAATTGTTTTAATGTTTCAGTTTTATTTAGCATCACTAGTAATCTCCAGGGGGTATTGCACATTTGTCATTATTATAGTGCAAGCCTATTTTTCAGATTGTTTTATTTAGCATCACCAGTAATCTCCACAAGAGCATTGCCTCTGTTTAAAATCGTGGAATACAGATTCCATGATTTTAAATAGGGGCAATGCTCTTGTGGAGATTATAGGTGATGTAGCATCACTGATTCATCAGTAATCTCCACAAGAGCATTGCCCCTGTTTAAAATTGTCGAATACAGATTCCATGATTTAAAACAGGGGCAATGCTCTTGTGGAGATTATTGGTAATGCTAAATAAAACAATCTGAAAATAGAAAATCAAAAATAAAAAAAGAAACAAACATTACTTGCTTGAGCGGTGGTTTCTAAAAAAAATTATAATGTCGACATTACTGGTGAATGCCGAATGGTGATGCTAAATAAAACAATTTGACAAATAGCGCTTGCACTATAATAATGTGCAATCAGGAGTATGAAGTTGAGAGATATCTAGGGTTCAAAAATGCGATTTTTTTGAAGTCGGGAGTATGAAGTATGACTGTATGAGCAAAAAAAAAAAAAAAGAAAAGCAAATAAAATATAAAAAATACAACTTACCAGTTCTATCCTTAGCCTAGTCGCGCAATTATATAATGAAGCCAGACTTCAAAAAAATTGTGTTTTTGGGGATATTGTGCGTTGTTTTCAATGTCTGACCCTTTGACCGGCGGGAGACGGCGTTTTTAAGTTTTAGAGACTTGAGAGATGGCGGGAGATGTTTGAAAGGTTTCCTAGTGAGATGAGGCGTCTCTGGAGACCGGTATAGTACTGGAGACGCATCTCCGTCTCCGAGACGTGTCTCAAAGGGTAGGAGATGCATCTCTCGGTTACTATGCTTATCTTCCTTAGGGAAAAAATCATGACTTTGGTCTTGGAGGTGTTCACTTGCATCCCAACATCCTGACAAAAGAGATCCAAAGTCTTCAAAAGTTCTTTCAAACCATGAGCAGTTTTTCTTAACCAATCTTCAAGTTTGTCAATGTATAACCCAAAGAGAGTGGGTGATAAAGGACAGCCTTGTTTGACCCCTATGTCACTGCCAAAACATTCAGACATTCCCTCACTTGTTCTGATTTTAGCTCTGACTTGCTCATAAATTCTATGCATTGCAGCTCTATACTCATCTGTTATACTTAATTTGTCCATTCTATTCCACAATTTGCATGGATATAAAAACATTGAATTCATGTTATGGCACTATGATTATACATCTCTAATTAGTAATTTGTTTTCTTGTGCAATTTCTTGCAAATACAGATGGTGGAATTGTAACACATTAGAAAACATGAGTTAACATAAAACTTCATATAGCTACCCATTAATTAAAATTTCAAACTGCAACATAGGCCAAAACAAAAGCTCACTTAACTGTATTAGACTTTAGAATTTATTCACAAGAACCTTAATTTGCTACACCAACTACATCAACAAATTTTGATCCATGTAGAACACTTAAGTGTGAGTATTTTCCCCACATTACAGGAAACATGCATGGATTTGAAATAGTGCTGTTAAATATTGATGAAAGGAAATAAATTAATATAATGTATAAGTTTATATACTAGCTCTTCCAAATGAAAAAGAAAAATACGCGAGACTGAAATTTCAAGTGGAAGTGCCATTCAAATAAGAAATCTTCTATAGTTCTTTTGTGAGCATTTTCCGTTAGTGTTTGTCTTTTTTAGAGAAAAAAAGAAAATGAAATAAGAACTAAATATATATTTAGGCTATAATATAATAGCAAAAGGTTTACCTGTTTTACTCTTGTGAGGATAGTGTTGATGGAATCCAACTTGGCCTGGAAATGGTCATTCTCAAATTTGACTTGGATATAATTGCTCTTTGCATTGCCCCTCCATCCTCCTGTTACAGATCCTGATCGATTCACCTTGCCATCAAGTGTAACACTCCAAATTCCATGACGAAGGATCAAACCTTTGGCAACTTCATCTGAAGAAGAAATAACATAACCTCCAAAAACTCTCTTGATTGCTTTTTCAAATTTTACATTGTAGTCTATTTGCTCAAGTGGCAAAATAACACTTCCTTCAGCATACTTCTGCTGAGCCTTCTTCTGTTGATGAAACCTATCTTCAATCCTTAGCCGGTCAAGAGGCCAGATACGGCCAAATCTGGAAATATTTCCAGCCTTCATCCATATTCGTAACAAATCTGCTGCCGCTTCTGTTGATTCTGTTACGCAGGTCTTCTTTAATGATCCTGTATCACAATTCACTAAGAACTGAGGCACACAAAACTTCTGAAACGAAAGACATTCTCATGCCAAAATGAAACATGTTACCTGAGATAATATTTAGAGCAAGAAAATATTTATGACTTTCTTCAAGTCCCTTCTTAAACCTAAAACAAGAGTGCAATGGCCACGATGGCAAAGCTGATTCTGTGTCAGTTAATGTTCCAAGTTCAGCACTTATCATCCGAAGTCTGCTTTCCAATTCATCTCGGTCTCCTTCAATTTCTAATTTCTGCTGAGTTAATGTATTCTTCCTAGAGTCATTATCATGTGTTTGAAAAGAACAAAGTAAATCAGATAAAACAGTGAACTTCTCTTTTGCTTCTATAAGTTGTTTTTCCATTGTTTCTTTCTTGGCAGAAAGAAAATTCAGAGAATCTTCTATCACTAGCTGCTGAGTGTGAAGCTCTTGCATTTTCTCTTCTGAAGCAATGATGGTATCTTTTAGTTCTTCTAGGTAGAAGTGAATGGATGCCCTGGCATTTGAAGAGTTTTTCTCACTCTGAAGCCTACTTACAAATCCTTGCTTCTGTTCAATTTGCAGATTTATGTAAGAAATTTTCTCCGTGAGACTATGTAAAAGTTGCTCAAGATGGCCCAATCTCAAATTTGCATCCTTTGCAGCTTGAAGCTTTCTCTCATACATAGATTTCTGTTCCTCCTTCATAGCAATAGTATCAAGAAGCTGGACTCTTTCACTTTCAAGATTCACTGAGGGTAATTTCAAATGATTTTTTAGTTCCTTGATATGCACTTTTCTTTTGTCCAGAATAAGAAGTTGTTCTTTGATCCTACACTCTTCATAGTTCAATTGATGCACTTTTGCATCAATTTCTTTTCTTAAGGATAGTAATTCCTCTGACAGGAAGGCACGCAACTGACTGGAAATGAATGCTACTTCTGACTCAAGCTGCATAAAACAAAAGAGATTTGAACAATTGAGAAAAAAATTCTTCCTACATGTAAACTAAGGAGAAGTATTGAACAACAGGCTTCACTGCCTAATGTTCATATTGCTTTTCAATGTTTTGTGTAATGGCATGGTGCATAATAGTTGTAGATGATTGCATACAGCAGTGGTACATATCACAAACTTGGCTCATAGACAAAATTAATGAGATTAGCAATTCAATATGTTTGAGTTTGGGCTAAGTTCAACAAAGGTTTCTTAGCTCAGATATCGTGAAGACAGATATCTGTTCACCACTGATAGGTATCAATCTTGGAGGTGCAAAGACACCTATATTCAAGTTTTACTAATGTTATTAAAAAAAGATTTAAAATAAATAAGTTAGATATCAATAGTAATCAATATTCTATTTAATCAATATTCTATTTGTTGTAACATAATATATATTCATGTGCCACTATGCATCGGCTTTTATAGTTTGTTTTTAAATCATATTCTCGAGGTATATTCCACTTTTATTTTCTTTTTCTAATAATATAGTTAGGAGGTGAGGCATTCAAGCTGAAATGAGCATGCTAGAGGATTGGAAGAATTAGCGCTCAAGCTAGAGGAGCATAGGAGGGTGTTGATGATGAGAAGGAGTGGTTGCCCTGTAGGAGGAAATAGAAGGTTCAGCATTCAAGTCTGTTGGGTGAAAATTATGTAATCAGCTTTTCGATAGATTACACAACTTGGACTTCAGCCACAGCTATGTGAGATGTAAATCTCTCCTCTCGGAAAGGGGAGGCGCCCTTCTTACTGCTAACAGAAGCGATAGTAAATCAAACAAGTAATTACAAAATGTACATGAAACTCACGGAGTGGGGGGGGTGTGTTACATTCATCCTTCTCTCTTTTTTCAGAGAAGATGTTTACAATGCTTCACCGTTGAAAGTTCACAATTCTTAATAACCTTAAACTAACAACTAGCAGTAATACCAATATCTCTATCTCACAAAGTTTAAGCCAAGCGAGATACTGTATGATTAATAACAACAACAAATAAAGTAAAAAGGGAAAGCTCACGAAGGCACAAAAGTCGTTCGTATTTTATCGTTGTTGGATCTCGGTATGACGCATCGCTTGCTACGTTAGAAGCACAAAGTCTTCAGACGCAAATAATTCTGCATAACACGAACATTACAAGTTACAGTCTGTAGATCATCCAACAAAGACACTACAACGAACGATTACAAGCACAAAGTCTTGTAAATCCTCTTTTGTCAAGAGTATCCAAGAGTATGAATAATTACAAGACAAAGTCTTGTAGATCACTCAACCGTAATATTGCAGAGCATGAATGATTACAAGCAATAAAGTCTTGTAGATCATTCAACCAATGATAAAATGTAAATAATAATGCAATCTAAATAATAAATGCCAAAGCCATATTAAACTACTTAGAGTCCTTCAGATTCTTCAAACTAATCACCACCAAATAAGATCAACTCACAAAAGTATCGAATCCAACGCAAAGTTTGGCTTGCAATCCTTTTCTTTATTAATCGAATCTCATTCACAAAGCATGAACGCAAAGTTTCACAAATTTGTTTCAAAAAGGGCAGCACTTCGTTGCAAAACACTAAAGGATAATATTACAATGAAAATCCCTCCCATTATATAGAAAGAGGGATGAGCAAAAGAAGGAAAGAGATTGAGAAAATCAGGGAAAGTTAGGTGAGCGATTTTAGGAAATCTCTCTCAATCTTTGACCAAAGTCAAAGCGTAATTTGTTTGAAAATTTTATAGCCTTGACTTGGTGTAATTACACTTACAAATGACATTCGAAATGTTTATAGAAAATATTTACAATATGTAATGGGATGTAACTGAAATGTTCCACATCGAGAATAGGGGTCGCTTCATCGCTCCTTTGCATCATGGTCTTCAAATTTCCTCCTAGTCTCCTCAGATGTAATCCTCTCGGCCCGGATCAAGGAATTCTCGTGATCGATCTCATGGCGATGAGTGAACCTTTTGCACCGCTAAGATGCGCTGTCCAATGTGAGCCTTTAATACAAATGAGTTCAATAAAACTTCGAGAAGTCTCAATCGCCAATCAAATTCAAGATGGCTTCCTTGAAGATCTGGGATATCTCTGTGGCCGGTAGGAAGATACGATTTTCCTCAAGAAGTTGACCAGGCAACTCTTTGATACCTTTTTCAAGAATGGCGCGATGCCCGTCGACATCTTCCTGTACTTGGTGAAGATCTTCTATGAGAGATTGAACCACTTGAATTCTGTGTTTCAGTGATTCTCTTACCTCTACAAACTTTTCTTTGTCGAGAATTACCCCAACCTCCACCAATTTGCTGAGCTTTACCTGTTTCATTTCCGACCATGACAACAGGCATTTTTCCATGTCTCTGCGCTCCTGGGAAAGTACGCTCTTTTCTTTATCAAGCTCTGTGGTGAGCTTGGCCAACATGGTAGTTTTCTCATCCGCAGCCAAAATTATCTGAGATCCGTGTTCGATGATCTTTTCAACGAAATCATATAACACCCTGCCTTTGGAGGCGAATTTCTCAGCTTTCTTGACAGCTGGGTCTTCAATGCTTACCACTGTCAGCGGTTGTGCATTACTTGGAGAACCGGCAAGTCTCTTTACAACAGTGGCATAATGCTCTGCCCTCTGTTTGTACATGTTACGAGCTTGCTCAACTTTATCCAGCCTTCCTGCCAAGATATCCAAAGTGACTTGCGCATCGGCTTTTGCACTTTCGTTGGTAACCTTGCCAAGCTGGACCTTTGTTACCGTAGTCTCCATATCGACATCACCTTCTTGATTCGGTGGTATGCCATCAAGATACTTGTACGACTCTATCGTCAACGCTCGTACTTTGAGTACACTTTCGCTTCTTTTCTTCCCTTTGGCTTTTTGGAAGAACCATCTCTTCGAGGCCCAAGCTCCTCTCAAGAAATCATTTGCTTCTTTGCGCCTCAGCACCTCTGAGATATTAGCCAAGGAGGAAGAAAGAAGTGAACTTCCTCGATTCATCACAATTCAATGCCTAATGTTACTCTCTCAAGTTATTGTCACATCCGAATCACCATTGTATCGCGGACAATTGGAGAAGCGATTTTGTCATCATCATTCCCAGAGGTTGACACATTGAGTCGATCACGATTGATTCATTCATGTTCATCAATCTTCGCTTTAAGTGATATCATACGCTACGCACATGTCAGGAATGACGATGGTGGGTTTTACAAGATATCGTAAACCGTAGAGGATGCTTGTCACCTAAGGAGTATCAAGATGGGCCGATACGCAGGATAGGGGATATTTCGCCGCGTGAATGCATGGTAGGGATAGTGACGAGGAATGTGGAGAGGTGGAGGAGTTCTTGAATCTAGAGGGGTATGAGGAACATTTGAAGTCACAGGCGATGATGTTCTGGGAATTTCTTCAACTACATTCTCAGGAGGAGAAGTAGTTATTTCTTGATCATGCCCGGGTTCCTGTTGATCACCCTCTTGTCTCTCCGATTCCGGCTCACCTTCAAAGTCACCTTCAGATCCTTCTTCAGAATCTTCATCAGACTCTTGCCCGCTTTCAGAAACTTCTTCGGCATCGGAGTCTGCTTCTGCTTCGGACTCCTCTGATGTAATGAGACGCAACTTGAAGAACAAACTCGATATTGTGCGCAGCTGTTGGGAACATCGCCACCAAGTGGAGGTTGTTGTGTACGATCGCTCTCATTGAATCAGGAAGAGGCTTCGTCTCAGTTAGCTTTGCGAAGTCAACCAAGTCTTGATGACCAACTTCTGTATCTTTTATCTCTTCGACTTTGGAAAGCACCATAGTCGGCGGATAGACGCCTTGATATTTGTATTTCATCTTGCCTTTTGCTTTCGAAGAAGGAGGCTTGGTAGCAGTCATCAAAAGGAACTGGAACTCTAATCACTCTTGATTTGACGATCTCTGAAAGTAGACTGCAA
The DNA here is from genome assembly GCA_007258455.2 of Sequoia sempervirens. Classification (NCBI taxonomy): domain Eukaryota; kingdom Viridiplantae; phylum Streptophyta; class Pinopsida; order Cupressales; family Cupressaceae; genus Sequoia; species Sequoia sempervirens. The sequence goes on from VDFB02266217.1 coordinate 10,826, forward strand.
TCCGTTTAGCCAGAATAAACATTAACTGTTAGGAAACATGGGAAAGCGCGAAATAAGCACGAGGATGGGAAAGCATGGAGCGGATGACGAGGCACGCAAAACGATGCACGAATGCGAAAAAATGAGGCTTAGGAGTGCACTGGTCAAAAATAAAGTTCATTTGGGAAGAATTGGAAGAAACCTGAAAAAAGTGTAAGGGCACTAAATTTCAGCGCCCTTACATTCTTGGAAAATTGCTTTTGGTGTAAGGGCGCTAAATTTTAGCGCCCTTACACTTTCAGTGTTAGGAAATTTCTAACATTCTCAAGATGTCACGGCGCTAAAATTTAGCGCTTTTGCAATTTTTACAATTTTGAAATGCAGATGAAGGGAAGAATGGCGAGGGCGCTCGTGCTTGGCAACATGTAACTTGTTTGGATCATGAAAGCTTTTAAAGACCATGTCTCAATATCAATGCATACGCATTCAAGGATTTTATCAAGAACTCTTTCTTTTTTGAGATTTCAAAGTTCGCTTCAAAACGCATGAAGAGAGCAACATGAATAACGTGATTTAGCAAGCACAAAAAACGTTGGAAAGATACAAGTTTTGATAGAACATCGCGCATAAAGGAAATGGCGAATGAAAAGCGCAGGGAAAAAAGTAAGGAAAGAAAACGTGAATGGAGGAAAGAAAAGTGCATGAAGAGAAAACACGAGGGGGAAGAAAGAAACGCATAGAAATGAAAAACGCGAAAGGGGGAAAACAAAACGCGTAGGGAGAAAAGAGAAGAATGCGTAGGATTAGATAAATACAAAGCTAAAAACGCGAATAAAGAACATTAGATCATATACAGAACGTAAGAAGAAGACAATGCAAAAAGGCTTACCCGAACCAAGGCGCGAAAACTTGCTGAAGAAAGAATGGTGAAAGTCTTCAAAACAAAAAACGTGTTTTGCAGTTGAGGTGCGATTCGCCCAGCAAGAGGAAGAAAAGAACAAAGCTTATGATAATGCAAAATGGCGAGTTAAAAGACTCTTAAGTGAAAAAGGAAAATCGAAAACCTAACTCAAGTTGAGCAATAAATTTAGGTAACGAAAAGTGGCACGATTGACGAAAAACGCGAAAACATGAAGAAACGTGCCAGGGCCATGAAAAAGTTTAAGTGGCGAAAGAAAATGTAATGGCGCTAAATTTTAGCGCTATTGCATTTTTTGGAATTTTCACTGCATGCAGGGGCGCTAAATTTTAGCGCCCTTGCATTTTCCAAACTTAGCCAATTTTTTGGCTTCAGGGCAGGAGCGCACTTTTTCAGTGCCACTGCATTTTTTGTAATTTGCTAAGTATGAACAGTGAAACTTCGCGAAAGATCTCGTTTCGAAGGTCTTCGCGAGGCGAACATGGGGGAATGCTCGAATTGACTATTCGAGGCTTGGGAACGCATTTCGAGGTGGCTTGAAAATCACTTCGTTATGCGAGCTTGAACTTCACGAATCCTAAGAAACGGACTTCGTAGGGGGGTTATCCGTGGAACGAGCACTGCTAGATTCCGTGATAACAAAGTCAAAGGAGTGCAAGTAAGAGAATTGTAATCCCAATGTTATACTTATCCCCACTGGCATTAGATAGAGCAGTATCCCCGCATGATGTGAGGAGTAGGGGCCCCTATTACCAACCCTCACTAAATAATATAAAAATAAATAAATAAAAAAAAGCAATCACCTTGAGAGCTTCCACAAGGGATATCTAAAAAACCAAATTAATGTCTTAGCTGGTGTTGACCTTAAAAACTAAATTTACCTTTACCTTTATAAAGATACAAATGAGGAATCTCACAAGCCAAGATGTAAGGAGAAACAAACAGAAATTATTAAGTTTGTATAGTAAAGGAAAGTAACTGAGAAAACTTTGGCGAAAAAACTGACTACAAGAAACCAACTAGACAAAAGTTAAAGAGGAACTCAAAACATTGTAAATTATGATGAATAAGAAGGGAGATACCAAAAGGATAGTGGGCCATTTAAATGAGGTTAAAGTTAATTGATATGGATTGCAATGAGACAAAGGAGCTACAGGGGAATCCATAGGCAGATGAAAAACAAAGATTACAATCAAATACAGGACACATTATGGTGTTGCAAATAGACGGCTACATAAAAAAAATAAAGCAAGTTTCCTGAGACAGAACTCACATGCCAACCTGCTATGGCACAATAAGAAGTAAGGGGAATTAAAATCCGTGGTCTCTGATTTAACCATTTACATGAAATTGCACAAATGTTAGAACTCTAAATCAATGAAGAATAAACAATAAACATATATGCATCAATGAGAGCATTTTTTTTTTTTTTTAAAAACATTGTAGTACAACATTTTCCATGATACAGTAATCAAGTTACATTATAGAAATTGTGAGATATCAATATCATTTACAACAAGTACAAAACAAGGGAGAAAGGTTAAGTCCTCATCTGTTCAGCATCTTCCAAGACTCGGCTTGCCAACTGAAGAATTGAGGGAAGCATCATCTGAGTGCTTTACCTCCAACCACGACTTATTCAGTCCCCCGCGCACACCTTCCTACTGGAAGGGGGCCCTGCCCTTCTTGCAAAGGCGATGTTGGACTAACCCTCTAACAGCCATCTGAGCTCTGGTGGTTTAACCCTATCTAACTGGCACTGCCTGACTACCAAGGATACCTTCCTACTAAGCCGACATTTCTGGCTAGCTAGATATCTGAGTTACATGTGAGTATTAGGGCAGCCAGTGGCATCTGCCCTACTATGGCCATAGCATTTGCACTACTGTGCTACTCACCCACCCTGCCCGACTTGGAAAAGCTTACTCAACTAGGGCTTCTGGAGAATACTACTCCGTAACTTTCTCAAATCTAGACACCTGTCCTAGGGCATAAAATTTATGACCTACCTAGGGTTTTCACCCTTCCTCACACTTCTTGGCTACCTGCCACGTGTCAAGAAATTCCAAGGCTAGGGTTCTCCGCAAGAATTGCGTACTCTATTGCTTGCCTGCTGTGCACGTACAGCTTTATTACTTCATACTATTACTTAAAGATAGTTAACAAAGCCTCAGATTTCGATGAACCGAGAACTTCAGAATAATCAATTTTTTTACAAGAGTTCAACTAACTCTTCTGAGTTAATTCAGCTAAGTTAAAGTTCACACGAATTCATAACAACGGTAAACCCTACTAGTCGTTGACTTCATATTTGAAGCTGTCATAAGACTTTAAGGTGATGCTGATTTTCAACAGCGAAGTTCACAGTTTTGTTTCAAAAGTATTTTCTGATCCCAGACACTTCTGCTCAACAGGTTATGTCTCAGAAAGCCATTTTCCTTGCACCTAACTCTATACGAGTTACTATATATATATAGCTGTATTCATACATTGTAAGTCCATATTATTCTCAACAGAATCAAAGAGGTTTTTGGCACTATATAAGCTAAAGACTCTTAACATAACATGTCTAACAGAAAACGTACAATGACAGTAATTAGTTCATTCTTTCCTGGTTTTTCTTTCCTGACAACCAGCAAGAAACCTAGCATTTCTTTTTTTAAATTTAACTAAGCTCTTAATTTAGTTTACTGCTTCAAAGATACTTCAAGAGAGATTCCATACTTATTTTCATACATTTTAGACTAAGTATGAAATAAGAATTATATTAGCCTTTCTCCAGATTTCTTTAACTGGAAAACACAGACAGAAAGAAATATATATAACATTCAGTCAAATTCATTTTTTTTGATTCTTCGTATTTCCTATGAGAGTTCTTACTAGTTCCTTAGTAGAACTCACAAAACGTGACTTCTTATCAAGGGAGGATGAAAGTAATTTACATGCCTGATGAAAGACGTCTTAGACCACAGCAACTCAACCGGATTCTACACCAGCGAGCTCTAAGGAGGCCAACGAAATTCGTTCTTCAGCTGTTCTGTTCTCTACTCAGCTCGCCTTTCCTTTAAAGGTTTCCCGAGCTCCCTCTGAACCGTCTCTTTTACAGATGATAAGTTCTTTTCCCCCGAAACTTTCTCTTCTTCTCTCTTTTCTTTTCCCGTATCCTCTCTTTTCCAAAAAAAAACTTCCAAAGAGCCCCCGTCGGATGATAGCCTCGGGTAGTTATGGAAACTACCTTCTGCATTCTCCCCTCTACGCCCTTCCTGAATGCCTTTTCCGGGGCTCCAAGATCCCGAGGAAACATAACCGATTCCAAAATAATCACAATACCTGAAGCGGGGCTCCATACCACCCACGTCGCTCCTCCAGCACCAATTTTCTCGGGTGATCTCAATCCAGATTAAACCACGATTTTCCATGAGGCTAAACTCGACTTCAGAAAAAATACGATATCAATCTATATATAAATAATTTAATTTAATATAAATTCGTCCAATAATATGGTAAGGTTTATTCTCCCTTTTTAAAATTAAACAAATTTATTTATAAAATAGATTCTCCTTACATTCAATATATCACTATTTAGTTTCATTGGCTTAATAAATAATAATAATAATAATAATAATATTTTATTATTATTATATATATATATTCGTTTATAAGCTTTACCAAGCAAAGCTACTTCAACGGTACAATTACCGAACACGAACCCAATTAAGTACGTCAACGACCTAAGAGACAAAGAACCGATTTCCACGCCCTTAAAACACCGATGACAAGCTACTCAAAGTTCACTCGACAATCTATGACAACAGGGTGCAGATTACCCACTTCTAGGGTTAACTAGATCCAAAGACCTACCTTAGCTCAGATGGCGATTCCAGGGTACATACAACATTGCCTCTCTACTCAGATGATACTTCCCTGCTCTCGAGCATTGCGGAACGTTTTCCTGCATCCAACTCCAACCAATGAAGAAGGATTAGATTATCATCTCATTAACGTTAAGATATATTTCAATCAAATCAATTACTGCAAGATATAAACTTCCTTTCCAAGTTCACCACAATATGAACATCTAGGAATAACATGATACATAATCCATTGCATTTCCATAGCAAAACATAAGATTTCTATCATTTATGCATAATTACACAACATATGCAACATTCAACATTCTTTAAGCAACAGAACTTAGAGTGTTTATAAGTCATTAGGGTGGGATGTAACATCTCTCCCCCCTTAAGAGTCATCGTCCCCGATGATATTGAGTTTTTATACAAACATGATAAATAACAAAAGAGTCTAAAAAGGAAGCTCATAGTCCTCTAAAAGATGAGGGAATCTCTGCCTAATATCCTGGAGATCCTCCCAGGTGGCACCATCCTCAGAATACTGGTCCCACTGGACCTTACATTGAATCACTTCTCGATTTCGTAAGCGGATCTTACGCATCTCGAGTACCCTGCTGGGCTCGATCGACACCACTCCTGGATCCTGCACCTGTAAAGCATTCCAGTTAATTACATGGTTACTGCCAGGTATATACTTCTTTAAATAAGAAACATGAAAAACATTATGCATTCTAGACAGGGCTGGCGGTAGAGCAATCCGATAGGCCACAGGATTGATTTCCTCCAATACATCAAACGGTCCCACATATCTTGGCGCAAGTTTGGAGGATTTTCCGAATTTGATAGCACTCTTCTGAGGTTTAACTCTTAACAACACTTTGTCACCTATAGCGAAATGTCTGGGTGTTCTCTTAGCATCTGCATAGCTTTTCTGCCTGTCATTTGCTTCAGCTAACCTTTTTCTAATCACTCTGATTTGTTCTTCCATTTCTGAAAGCATCTCAGGGCCAAGGCTAATCCTATCTTCTAGCTTATCCCAGCTTATAGGAGTGCGGCACTTGCGCCCATATAACGCCTCAAATGGTGCCATCTTTATGGCGGAATGATAGGTATTGTTGTAAGCAAACTCAACAAGCGGAAGATAATCTTCCCATTTATACTGCTGATCCATACAGTAAACTCTCAGAAGATCCTCTAGTACTTGGTTCACCCTCTCTGTCTGACCATCTGTCTCTGGGTGATATGCAGAACTAATGTTCAATTGAGTTCCAAGGGAAGCGAATAGCGTTTGCCAAAACCTTGAGGTCATCCGAGCATCTCTATCTGAGATGATCTTCTCTGGAACCCCATGCAATCTGAAAATTTCTTGCACAAATTTCTTTGCTATTGTTGGAGCTCCATCGGTTAGGTTTCCTGGAATAAAATGTGCAACCTTGGTGAGCTTATCCACCACCACCAAAATGGTATTATGCTTGTTTCTGGACATTGGAAGTCCTTGTACAAAATCCATACTAATCACTTGCCACTTCCATCCAGGAACTTCATGCGGATACAGTAAGCCTGCTAGGTGAAGGTGCTCAGCTTTAACTCTCTGACACTCTAAGCATTCTGCCACATATTTCGCAGCATCTCTCTTCATTCCCTTCCAAAAATATAAGGGTCGCATATCTGCCATTAGTTTAGTCACCCCAGGATGTCCAGAATAGGGTGCATCATGGATCTCATGAAGAACTAGTTTTCTTAACTCCCCAGCATCCGAAACGTACATTCTTCCTTTATATCTAAGTATCCCATCAGTATCAAACTGGAATCCGTCATACCTGTGATCTTGAGGATCCTTCAATAGGGCTAGCTTAACTTGCTGATAATACCCATCTTCTGTAGAGAATTGGAGAACTTGTTCCCGAAAATTGGTATGAACTGATAACATGGAGGTTATATGTCTCCTCCGACTTAGGGCGTCTGCTACCCGATTTTCCTTTCCTTTGATATAGCTGATCTCAAAATCATAATCAGAAATTAACTCAAGCCACCTTCTTTGCCGAGCATTAAGATTGGGTTGAGTGAATAAATATTGCAATCCTCTGTGATCAGATCTTAATTCGAAGGGTTTTCCTAATAAATAATGCCTCCAAACTTGAAGTGCGTGAACAATGGCAGCTAATTCAAGGTCATGAGGAGCATAATTAAGTTCATAATCTTTCAACTTTCGCGATTCGTACGCAATGACTTTTTCATCTTGCATGAGTACTCCACCCAATCCTTCTCCCGAGGCATCCGTGGTAACTACGAAATGCCCATCTGGATCAGGTACCTGTAAAATCGGAGCTGATGTCAATTTTTCTTTCAAAACCTCAAATGCTTCTTGGCATTTGGCTGTCCACACAAACTTCTTTCCCTTACGCTGAAGTGAGGTAATAGGGCAAGCAATCCTAGAGAAATTAGCCACAAATTTCCTGTAATAACCAGCCAACCCCATAAAGCTTCGGACTTCTTGCACATTTTTCGGCTCTGGCCATTCCAGAATGGCCTTGATTTTAGTTGGGTCCACTGCAATACCCTTGGCGTAGATAATGTGCCCTAAATACTGTACTTCCTTCTGGAAAAATGAGCACTTAGACAATTTGCCATACAATCTGTTTTCTCTCAATCTTTGTAACACAAAGCGTAAATGATGAAGATGCTCCTCTTCGTTTTTGGAATAGATCAGAATATCATCCAAAAACACCAAAACAAACTTATCCAGGCAATCTCGAAACACGCTGTTCATCAAATTCATAAAGGCGGCTGGGGCATTTGTTAACCCAAAGGGTAAAACTGTAAATTCATAATGCCCATATCTTGTTCTAAAAGCTGTTTTATGGATATCTTCCTCTTTAAGTCTCAGCTGATGGTATCCAGACCGGAGATCAATCTTAGAGAATACCGCTGCCCCACACATTTGATCAAAAAGGTCATCAATACGCGGTAGGGGATATCTATTCTTAACAGTTACCTTGTTGATCATACGGTAATCAATACATAACCTTAGGGTTCCATCCTTCTTCTTAACAAATATAACTGGGGCTCCCCATGGTGAAACACTGGGTCGAATTAAACCCTTTTCAAGGAGCTCCTGTAACTGAGCCTTTAGCTCTAACAGCTCAGTAGTAGTCATACGATATGGTGCCTTAGATATCGGTTCAGCACCAGGTTGTATGTCAATTGTGAAATCAAATGCCCTTTTAGGTGGTAACCCAGGTAACTCTTCTGGAAATACATCTGCAAACTCCCTCAAATAGGGGTATTTTTCCCATTCTGAATCTTTTATTCCTACCCCTTTTCCAAAATCCTCTGTTGCAGTTTTCTGAGACTCGAAGAACATCAAGTCGTCAAAGAAAATTGCCTCTTGAGTCTCACAAGGTTCGATGACCTCTTCCATTTTAACTGCAAAAACCCGACAACCCTTACGCCTAGCTCTCTTAAGTTGCATTGCAGAAATTTGTCTTATTTTGACTGGTCGTTCTATCCCCTGAATGAATACCCTATGACCTTGATCATCTAGACATTCCACAGTTTTGGAAAAGCAATCGACTCGAGCTCTATGCTTCCAAAGCCAATTTATACCAAGAATAACGTCGTATGTGCCTAAGGGGGCTACATAAAGGTTCACCTCCGAAGAGAAATTGGGTAATTCAACCTGGGCCTCAAACATGCATTGCTCTACCAGAGCCTTGGACTGATTAGCATACTCTACAGACCAAGAATTTTGCATAAAGCCTGCTCTTCTAGATATTTTACTCATGATCCTAGGCGACACAAAAACATTCGGTAGCTCCAGTATCAATTAAAATTGTGACAGGGGTCCCAAACAGCTTACCTGATGTTTCAATGGGGGTGATTTGGTATTCCGCTTGCCGGTTGTCAACTGCTGCATGGATACGTTGTTGGAATGCCGTTTGTTGGGAAGGTAAAGGATTCCCTCGAGGAGTCGATCCTGCTGTCTTGGTGGGACACTGATTTGCATAATGATCCCCACCACAAGTAAAACATCCCCCGGGTGGGCCTTTTCTCTCGGAAGTTCTCCTATCATCATGATTTTTCTTATTATTATTATTGCCTTGATTATTTCCAGACTTTCTGTCCCTTCGATCCCGGCCTTTGTGCTCCTTATACCCCTTGTCATTCTTCTGCTGACTCTCTTGCTTTTCTCCCTTCTTCTTAAATGGTTTAGGGTTTGCGGCTAATTTTTCTTTCTTTTTCTTTTCTCGTCAAATATGCTAACCAATTTTTTTTAAGGAATAACACAAGATAACCAGCAATGGATGATTGGATTAGCGTTAGCCTCAAATACAAATCTGAACTTGAATGGAAGATACTGAACTTAAACTGAAGAAACTGAACTTGAATAGAAGAACTACTCAACGTCAAGAATGTGCACTCAAGATCCCACTGAGGGCGAGGTGCTAACATATGACGGAGTTTAAGAAATTGAAATTATGAACTATTAGGCGGATAACCAGCCATGAGAGAACAATTCCACGCTACCACCAAACAGTGGGGGGAAAAGATTACAAATAAAGCAATTCATCCGCTGCGGCGGGCATCCACAATGCTGTGGGGATTCACCACTATGAGTGGGTATGAGATATTACAATTAAATTAACCTCACTGGCGGTAAACCATCCAGGGGACTTATGTGAGAAGAAACAGAAAGAAATTGCAGCAAATTAAACTGGAACAGTACTACTGTTTACAGTTTGTACAATGTGGAATAAGCTGCAAATTACATAAGGAATATAGAATTCTTCATACACAAGATTAAGAGATGATTTTCAATGATATTTTAACCCTCTAACAGCTGCTAATAAATCAGAAATCAGAACTTCAACAATCTGATGTAAAAACAGTAAACTGGAAATTACAATCTGCAACTGTGAGAATCAAGTAAATTATCATAACTCACTCAAATCTCCTCCGAATGGCGTGAAACGAGTTGCAAATGCACCTTACAAGTCTGGCGCCCAAGTTAGAATCCAGAAACAGCAATCAAAGTCTCCACTTTATTTGGCACGAATCCCAAGACATCATTAAATGGTACGGCCCTTGAGGAAAATCGATTTTGCAATATAAAATTGAATACTTGGAAATAAATTCCCAAACTTTGTGAAAGGTGGCGCCTTCAGTTGACTAATGCATGGCCAAAGTACCCAGAACAGAATAAAATTCGCTTTAGAAGTTATGAACAAAACTCAGCTTCAGCTGTGTAAAAACCAGGAACTTCAAAACTGTAGAATTCACCAAAATTATCAACCTTTATTGCTCAATCTGCTAGTCTGTTGTGAGAAGCAGCAATGTTCCAACTAGGTGTTATATTTCAAACACGAAATTGGGAAGGGGCTAGGAGGTAGCATCCTCGAAGCAATAGCAAAATGTCCATAGTCATTTTGACAGCATAACAGTAAGGTAATTGATGGATAACCCATGCTGGAGTCATGTCTTCATTTTATAAGAATTGAGAAACTCTTCAACTTCCTCAATGGTACGCCAACAGACAACTATTTGAATTCTCCTCATTTTCAAATTTCATAAAATAATATTCCTCATAAAGTGGCGTCCCTTTTTCCTCCAAGCATAACTTCAAAAATATAAAATATTAATATCTCCTTATGACAAGGCGTACCCTTCAAGTCCCTTTCTTTAAAACAACTTACAAGTTGTATCCTTAGGCCAAGGGGTGGTCAATTGAAAATTATAACACTTATGCCAATACTCAGCAATTTTCATCAATTAAGGCTTGAGAGGAAAATATTGAAACAATCAATAACATGCTTAACTGAAGTGATGATTGAAGACAACCAACTGCATACTGCCACAACTAGCATTTACTAAAAATAGTAAATAATATGAAATGCTACAAAAGCCAAGCCCAAGAAACCCTAATTTCCACCTCATTCCAGTCTACGGGTTCCGGAATAGACTGAAGAATACCAATGCTGATCACTGATGAGAAGGGGACATTACAGTCCGCCCTCCTCGAAATTGCTTGTCCTCAAGCAACTGCAAAGATGGATGCAACAAAATCTGTTCACCTTCCCACGTAGCATCTTCAATAGGCAAATTCCTCCATCTAATCAAATATTCTTTGATTGTCCTTTTTCTCAAAGAACGTTCTCTAGTGTCAAGGATCTCTTCTGGAATCAACACTAAATGACCTTCCTCATCCAATGGAGGTAATTCTGATGTAGCCACCACATTGTGTCCAATTGCCTTCTTGAGGCGAGACACATGAAAAACATTATGTATTTTGCTTTCAGCTGGAAGTTCCAACTCATAAGCAACTTCACCAATCCTTTTGGTGATTTTGAAAGGACCATAAAAGCGTGGCTTCAACTTTTCTGCACCACTCTTCTTGAGAGAAGATTGTCTATATGGCTGAAGCCTCAAATAGACCATGTCCCCAACTTCAAAAGACCTTTCCACACGCTGCTGATCAGCGTATAACTTCTGCTGATTTTGAGCTTGTTGCAGATTTTCCTTAAGAGTTTTCAAGATGTCTTGGCTTTGTTGTAACATATCCAGTGCTTGTGGGGCTCTACTATCACCAAACACTAAATCAACAAAGTTAGTAGCCTCATAACCATAAAGTGCCTTAAAAGGAGACATCTTAATTGACATGTGATAAGAAGAGTTGTAACAATACTCTCCTAAATGAAGCCATTTAATCCAAGCTCGCTGCTGTCCTGAAACATAGTTCCTTAGGTAGCCCTCTAACCACTTGTTAACAATTTCTGATTGCCCATCTGTTTGTGGGTGATAACTTGTGCTTGGAGTAAGCACTGTCCCACTCAATCTGAAGATCTCCTGCCAAAAAACACTTAGGAACTTGCTGTCCCTATCACTGACAATTGTTTTAGGCAACCCATGCAAACGGAACACCTCTCTAAAAAACAACTCAGCCACTTGAGCTGCTGTAAATGAAGTGGTAACAGCAAAGAAATGAGCAAATTTCGTTAGTCTATCAACCACAACAAATATACAGTCACGTCCTTGCACCTTGGGCAACCCCGTGATAAAGTCCATGGCAATACTTTCCCACTTCTGATTTGGAATAGGCAAGGGCTGAAGTAAACCAGCAGGAAAAGAGTGTTCATTTTTATTCCTTTGACAAATAGGACACTCTCTAATGTAATTCAAGACTTCATCTTTCAAACCTTTCCAAGTGAATCGTTCACGAATCTGCTTGTAAGTCTTGAAAATCCCTTGATGACCAGCAAGGGGAACATCATGAAAAGATTGTAGAATCTTTTTCTTAAGCTTAGATTCTTGTACTAAAAAGATTCTATCTTTATAATAAATTAATCCATCAACCAACTTAAACCTTTCATCAACCAATTGACCTTCTAACAAGCTGGTTGCAAACTGATTTTTAACATAATCAGCAGCAATTAATTCTTTCCAATCTGCTGATAACTCACAAATTGACTGCAAATGAGGCCTTCTAGAAAGTGCATCAGCAACTATATTATTTTTTCCTTTGACATATTCAATGTCAAAGTCATATGCTTGGAGTTTACTTACCCATTTTTGCTGCCTTTCATTCAATTCCTTTTGGCGCATAAAATGTTTAAGACTGTTGTGATCAGTCTTAACAACAAATTTACTTCCCACCAAGTATTGACGGAATTTAGACAAAGCATGCATGATGGCAAGCATCTCTTTGTCATAAATAGAGTAAGTTTTTTCTGCCCCTCTCAACTTTCTACTCTCGAAGACAATAGGATGTTTGTCTTGCATTAGGACAGCTCCAACTCCTTCTCCTGAAGCATCACATTGTAATTCAAAAGGTTTTGAGAAATCCGGAAGTGCCAATACTGGACACGAACTCATGATTTGTTTAAACTTATCAAAAACCTCTTGTGCTTGCTTAGTCCAAAGAAAAGCTCCTTTCTTTGTAAGATCTGTCAAAGGTGCAGCTTGATGAGAATAACCTTTTACAAATCTTCTATAGAATCCACATAACCCTAAAAAACCTCTCAAATGAGAAATAGTCTTAGGAGTTGGCCAATCAAGAATGGCCCTTATCTTTTCTGGATCCACTTTCACACCCTTTGAGCTGATAATGTGGCCAAGGTATAAAAGTTCTTCCATCCCAAACTCACACTTTGACTCTTTGGCGAATAGACATTCCGCCTCTAAAATGGTAAGCACTTCTTCCAAATGCTTAAGGTGCTCTTCCCAAGACTTACTGAATATGAGAATATCGTCGAAGAAGATGAGCACAAACTTCCTCAACTGCTGTCTAAAAATCTTGTTCATACAAGATTGGAATGTGGCTGGAGCATTTGTCAAACCAAAAGGCATGACAAGAAATTCAAAATGCCCAAAGTGGCATCTAAATGCTGTCTTTTCTATATCCTCCTCCCTCATTCTGATTTGGTGATATCCTGAACGAAGATCAATCTTTGAGAAGAACATTGCCCCATGGAGCTCATCAATAAGCTCATCAATCCTAGGGATAGGATATCTATTCTTGATGGTTTTCTGATTTAATGCGCGATAGTCAACACACATACGCATTGTACCATCTTTCTTTTTGACCAGCACTACTGCTGAAGCAAATGGACTCTTGCTTGGTCTAATAAAACCACTTTCCAACAGCTCCTTGATGGCTTTTTCAATTTCATCTTTCTGCCTCTTTGGATAGCGGTAAGGTGTAGTAATACTGGTTTTGCTCCCTCTTCTAACTCAATCACATGCTCAGAACCTCTTTCAGGAGGTCTTCCAGGAGGTAAGCTTCCAAAGACTTTACTTTTCTTTGAAAGTAAGGCTTGAATATCAGGATGATATTGCCTTTTTTCCTCAACCGGATCAGCTGGTAAAACCATACATTCAGCAGCCCATTCAACCTGATCATGGCGGATCAGCCTTTCCATCCTTTTCAAAGAAACAATTCGAGGGCCTCCATTTGACATCCCTCTTAAAACAACCTTCCTTCCATTTGACTGAAATTTCAGCTCCATGGTTTGCAAATTCAAAGTGATCTCACCAAGAGATCGCAGCCATTGTATGCCCAACACAACATCAGTGTCTCCTATACCCACCACATAAAAATCATCCTTAATTTCATGATTCCCTAATTGCAAAGATAGGTTAGGAATTCTCCTTGTGCAAGATATAGTGAAACCATCAGCAACCATTACTTTGAAACCATCAAAATCTTCAGTCTTCAAACCCTTTCTAGCAACTAGCCCTTCATCAATAAAATTGTGAGTTGCTCTGGTATCAATTAGAGCAACTATCCTTTGTGAATTTACAACTCCATGAACCCTAAAAGATTCATTCTTTTGAAAACTAGATAGTTGTGCAAAAGCACTACCATCTCCAACTTCTTCGGACTTGTCTTCTTGAATTTCTTCACCTTCACTACTTGCTGATTCGTATTGCTGATCAGACGAATCAGATTCTGATCCATAATCAGAATAGCCCTCCATTTGAACTACTTTGCCTCTTCCATAGCAACGGTGGCCTTTCACCCAAGGCTCACGACAAGTGAAGCAAACTCCATCCTTTCTAAGCTGTTCTTTGAGCTCTTCGGACAGCCTTGGTGGAAACTTCTTGGGCAGATTTGAAGAAAACTTTTTATCCTTCTTATGGCTGAATGGTTTTGAGTGAAATTTAGGCCTTGGGGCTGCCAACTCCATGCTCCTAGCTTTCTTGATAGCTTCATCTAGTGTTGGAGGATCAAATGCTTTGACCCAACCCTTCAAAGGCTCCATTAAACCTTCAGCAAAAAGTACTACAAATCTTCTTTCAGTAATGTTTGGCACCATTACTGACAACCTCTGAAAATCAGCCACATAACTTTCTAAAGATCCTTGCTGTTTCAACTGTGCCAATTCTCTAAATTTCAATTCCGGATCTTTGGTGTCAAATCTCTCAATCAGCTTATTGGTAAACTCTCCATATGTGCGAATAAGGTTATGGCCAAGAGTGACCAAACCGTGAGTCCACCATTCATGAGCTATGCCATCTAAATGCAAGGTAGCAAATTTGATAGCATCTTCTTCCGGCATAGGTCTAAGAGAAAGGTAGTTGTCTAACTTTTGCACCCATGACCTGGCTGTACACTTGTTACTACCATCAAAATGTTCCATAGTGATCTTTCCCAATGCTTGGTAAAAATCATTTCTAGGGCCTGCAGGAGGACGTTGATCATTCCTACCACCATTTCTCCGACTCCTTTGATTCATGAATTGATCAAAGGTCCATGCTCCTCTCAAGTCAAGAGGTAAGGAAACATACTCCATATAAGCTTGACGAGCATCATCAGCAAAGTTTGGGGTAGCCTCAACTGGTTGTTGCTCTTCCCTTGGTGTGAAAACGGGAAAGAGGGGTCTAGAAGATGACCCACTATGAATTGTAGTATGCTGACCTACAATTCTGTCTCTAGTATTCACCTCAGGACTGCCACTATTATTATTTCCATTTACTCCACTACTTTCTCCAGCTGAGTTATTTTGGGGCTGAATAATACTCTGAGCTGCTTGCTGATCCAACTTGGATAATAAACGGGACATCATGTCTATCATCCCGTCAAACTTCTTCTCCACTCTATCCCTCTCTTCATTATCTCTTCTTACTGAATCTGACATTATTACAGTTGTGTGATCAACCACTTCCACTGAATTATCTGAACCTTCCACTGTTTTACCAAGGTCTCTTAGAGCTTCTGAGAAGGTATCTGCCTCTGGAACGGGCGGAAACTGATGCTGATTTCTGGCCTGACTTCTGGTGTATGGCCTAGTGTCTTTTTCACTCATCAGTTAACTACTGCAATCTGCCACAGGATGGCAGGGTCTTCTGCTCTGATACCACTGAAATATGCTAACCAATTTTTTTTAAGCAATGGATGATTGGATTAGCGTTGCCTCAATAGAACTTGAACTGAACTTAAACTGAAGAAACTGAACTGAACTAAACGAAGAATGTGCACTCAAGATCCCACTGAGGGCGAGGTGCTAACATATGACGGAGTTTAAGAAATTGAAATTATGAACTATTAGGCGGATAACCAGCCATGAGAGAACAATTCCACGCTACCACCAAACAGTGGGGGGAAAAGATTACAAATAAAGCAATTCATCCGCTGCGGCGGGCATCCACAATGCTGTGGGGATTCACCACTATGAGTGGGTATGAGATATTACAATTAAATTAACCTCACTGGCGGTAAACCATCCAGGGGACTTATGTGAGAAGAAACAGAAAGAAATTGCAGCAAATTAAACTGGAACAGTACTATTGTTTACAGTTTGTACAATGTGGAATAAGCTGCAAATTACATAAGGAATATAGAATTCTTCATACACAAGATTAAGAGATGATTTTCAATGATATTTTAACCCTCTAACAGCTGCTAATAAATCAGAAATCAGAACTTCAACAATCTGATGTAAAAACAGTAAACTGGAAATTACAATCTGCAACTGTGAGAATCAAGTAAATTATCATAACTCACTCAAATCTCCTCCGAATGGCGTGAAACGAGTTGCAAATGCACCTTACAAGTCTGGCGCCCAAGTTAGAATCCAGAAACAGCAATCAAAGTCTCCACTTTATTTGGCACGAATCCCAAGACATCATTAAATGGTACGGCCCTTGAGGAAAATCGATTTTGCAATATAAAATTGAATACTTGGAAATAAATTCCCAAACTTTGTGAAAGGTGGCGCCTTCAGTTGACTAATGCATGGCCAAAGTACCCAGAACAGAATAAAATTCGCTTTAGAAGTTATGAACAAAACTCAGCTTCAGCTGTGTAAAAACCAGGAACTTCAAAACTGTAGAATTCACCAAAATTATCAACCTTTATTGCTCAATCTGCTAGTCTGTTGTGAGAAGCAGCAATGTTCCAACTAGGTGTTATATTTCAAACACGAAATTGGGAAGGGGCTAGGAGGTAGCATCCTCGAAGCAATAGCAAAATGTCCATAGTCATTTTGACAGCATAACAGTAAGGTAATTGATGGATAACCCATGCTGGAGTCATGTCTTCATTTTATAAGAATTGAGAAACTCTTCAACTTCCTCAATGGTACGCCAACAGACAACTATTTGAATTCTCCTCATTTTCAAATTTCATAAAATAATATTCCTCATAAAGTGGCGTCCCTTTTTCCTCCAAGCATAACTTCAAAAATATAAAATATTAATATCTCCTTATGACAAGGCGTACCCTTCAAGTCCCTTTCTTTAAAACAACTTACAAGTTGTATCCTTAGGCCAAGGGGGTCAATTGAAAATTATAACACTTATGCCAATACTCAGCAATTTTCATCAATTAAGGCTTGAGAGGAAAATATTGAAACAATCAATAACATGCTTAACTGAAGTGATGATTGAAGACAACCAACTGCATACTGCCACAACTAGCATTTACTAAAAATAGTAAATAATATGAAATGCTACAAAAGCCAAGCCCAAGAAACCCTAATTTCCACCTCATTCCAGTCTACGGGTTCCGAATAGAAGAATATAATCTATCACGATGAGAAGGGACATTCGACTGCCATAGATTGCAACCTCTGTTCCTGTTTAATAGCTTTCTCGTAAGCCTGGTCCATGGTTGTTGGACCCAACAAATCCACCTGTCCTCCGATTTGGGGTTTCAATCCCAAGATGAATCTCCGCACTCGAAGGTATTCATCACCGTGATACTGTGGAACATATTTGAGCAATCTGATGAACTTTTCCCAATACTGGTTAACTGAGAGCTCTCCCTGAGCTAGATGATAGAATTCTGTTAGCTTCTGATCAAAATATAGCTGAGGAAGCCACCTCTGTCTAAAAATGGAGACAAATTCTGACCAAGTTAACCCTTTAACCCTCGGCCCTAATTCAAGCTTCTTGCTTGTCCACCAAGTGGACGCTTCCCCAGATAGCTGGTAGGCTCCCCATAAAGCCTTTTTGTCATCAGTATAGTCCCTGATCTCAAAATACTTTTCCATTTCTACTAACCATGCCTCAGCGGCATCTCCAGAATCAGCTCCATCAAATTTTGGAGGAACTACTTTTCTCATGTCTCGTGACAATTCTATCGCCATCCTTTCTTTCTCAAGGTTCTGGGTTCCTTCCCCTACTGTCTCATCCTCCTGTTCGTGAGGAATGGATTCACCCTCATGGCTCACTGAAACTCCCCTTCTCAAGGGTTCCTGATTTGTTCTTTCGGTTTCCAAGTGAGTCACTCTGGCTCTTGTATCTTGCAAGAGTGCCAGTAACTGATCAATTTTATGCTCGAGGTTGCCAGAAGACTGGCCCACCTCTCGCCTTCCTTCGGGGTTACTGCGTGTCCGCATAGTTAAGTTTATCAACTACCTGAAAGTTTCATTTAACGTTATATTAGTTAAGAGTTCAACTCCATTTGTTTGCACATAAAAATATCGCAATCTCATATCATGTTAATTACAATATTAAGGAAAACATTAATCACATTCCATAAGTTCTTGTTTAACCAAACACACAATATAGTTTCCATTATTAAGCAATACTGCTTACAATTTTATTTATCTGCCCTCCGGCTTACATATAAAGGATGGTTTTCCATTTTATTTAGGGATTTAGAGGAGTATAGTCTTCTGACTCGTCAGAGCTTATAATAATTATTTCAGGGGGTTCACGCACACGCAGGTGCTCCCCTTCGTTCTTCAGTATTTTGGTCGGGTTGGTGCAGCTGTTCTCACTTGGAACATGGCGTGAAGGAGAAGGTTTTTGGTTCCTCTCGTTTGCCTTCTTGTCCAATTCAGCTTGGACAGAAGCTGCGGATCTTTCAGACCACTTGATCTCCGCTTTCACGTCTCGGATTCTCTCCATCGCGCGAGAGAAAGTTTCGTCGTGTCGCAACCAACCTTCGCCATCTACGTTATTGCCTTCTACAGTCTTGGTCAAGGCTTCACGTTCTTTCTTACACTGCAGGTAACGGGCGTTCCCTGCCATAGACTTTCGTGCAGTCTGTTTAGTACGTACCATATCTGGTACAAGGCATCACATGTTAGCTTATAAGCGTTAATCGGTTGTAACATCATGGCGGACTCCTAGGCCCTAGTGTTTTAACCCCGCTCTGATACCACATGTTAGAACTCTAAAACAATGTAGAATAAACAATAAACATATATGCATCAATGAGAGCATTTTTTTTTTTTTAAAAACATTGCAGTACAACATTTTCCAAGATACAGTAATCAAGTTACATTATAGAAATTGTGAGATATCAATATCATTTCATAATAAGTACAAAACAAGTACAGGAGAAAGGTTAAGAAGTCCTCATCTGTTCAGCGTCTTCCAAGACTCGGCTTGCCAACTGAAGAATCGAGGGAAGCATCATCTGAGTGCTTTACCTCCAACCACGGACTTATTTAGTCCCTCGCGCACACCTTCCTACTGGAAGGGGGCCCTGCCCTTCTTGCGAAAGGCGATGTTGGACTAACCCTCTAACAGCCATCTGAGCTCTGGTGGTTTAACCCTATCTAACTGGCACTGCCTGACTACCAAGGATACCTTCCTACTAAGCCGGCATTTCTGGCTAGCTAGATATCTGAGTTACATGTGAGTATTAGGGCAGCCAGTGGCATCTGCCCTACTATGGCCATAGCATTTGCACTACTGTGCTACTCACCCACCCTGCCCGACTTGGAAAAGCTTACTCAACTAGGGCTTCTGGAGAATACTACTCCGTAACTTTCTCAAATCTGGACACTTGTCCTAGGGCATAAAATTTATGACCTACCTAGGGTTTTCACCCTTCCTCACACTTCTTGGCTACCTGCCACGTGTCAAGAAATTCCAAGGCTAGGGTTCTCCGCAAGAATTGCGTACTCTATTGCTTGCCTGCTGTGCACGTACAGCTTTATTACTTCATACTATTACTTAAAGATAGTTAACAAAGCCTCAGATTTCGATGAACCGAGAACTTCGGAATAATCAGTTTTTACAAGAGTTCAACTAACTCTTCTGAGTTAATTCAGCTAAGTTAAAGTTCACACGAATTCATAACAACGGTAAACCCTACTAGTCGTTGACTTCATATTTGAAGCTGTCATAAGACTTTAAGGTGATGCTGATTTTCAACAGCGAAGTTCAGTTCACAGTTTTGTTTCAAATTTTTCCTGTTCCCAGACAGCTGTTCAAAGGTTGTGACTCTCAAAACCACTTCCCTTCACTTAACTCGTTACAACTATATATAACTGCTGTATTCATACTCGTATTCAACAATATCTTCAACAGATTCAAGATGTTTAGGTACTTATAACTGAAGACCCTTTTAACACAACACATCTGACAGAATGCATACAAGACAGAAACTGTTCTTTTCCTTATTCTTCCTGACAACAGCAGGAAACCTAGCATTTTGTCTCTGTTTGATTAACTAAGCTCTTTACTTTCAAAAGATACTTAAAGGAAGAGATTCCATACTTATTTCAGACATCATACATCCAAGCATGAGATAAGATTTATATTAACTATTCCCAGATTTTCTTTCATGGAAAGACACAGATTCCTTTCATGGAAAGACACAGATTTCTTTCAGGAAAAGACACAGATTTCTTTTATGGAAAGACACAGATTTCTTTCATGGAAAGACACAGACAGAAAAAGTAGAACAAAAGCTTACTGCCATCAAATTCAGTCAATATCCTTATGCTAATACTCGCATTAGCTTCATGGCTTGACATTCAATACATGTCTTATAAAGAGAGATAGAAAAAGATGCTCTACATGCCTGATGAAAGACGTCTTAGACCACAGCAACTCAACCGGATTCTACACCAGCGAGCTCTAAGGAGGCCAACGAAATTCGTTCTTCAGCTGTTCTGTTCTCTACTCAGCTCGCCTTTCCTTTAAAGGTTTCCCGAGCTCCCTCTGAACCGTCTCTTTTACAGATGATAAGTTCTATTCCCCCGAAACTTTCTCTTCTTCTCTCTTTTCTTTTTCCCGTATCCTCTCTTTTCCAAAAACAAAACTTCCAAAGAGCCCCCGTCGGATGATAGCCTCGGGTAGTTATGGAAACTACCTTCTGCATTCTCCCCTCTACGCCCTTCCTGAATGCCTTTTCCGGGGCTCCAAGATCCCGAGGAAACATAACCGATTCCAAAATAATCACAATACCTGAAGCGGGGCTCCATACCACCCACGTCGCTCCTCCAGCACCAATTTTCTCGGGTGATCTCAATCCAGATTAAACCACGATTTTCCATGAGGCTAAACTCGACTTCAGAAAAAATACGATATCAATCTATATATAAATAATTTAATTTAATATAAATTCGTCCAATAATATGGTAAGGTTTATTCTCCCTTTTTAAAATTAAACAAATTTATTTATAAAATAGATTCTCCTTACATTCAATATATCACTATTTAGTTTCATTGGCTTAATAAATAATAATAATAATAATAATAATATTTTATTATTATTATATATATATATTCGTTTATAAGCTTTACCAAGCAAAGCTACTTCAACGGTACAATTACCGAACACGAACCCAATTAAGTACGTCAACGACCTAAGAGACAAAGAACCGATTTCCACGCCCTTAAAACACCGATGACAAGCTACTCAAAGTTCACTCGACAATCTATGACAACAGGGTGCAGATTACCCACTTCTAGGGTTAACTAGATCCAAAGACCTACCTTAGCTCAGATGGCGATTCCAGGGTACATACAACATTGCCTCTCTACTCAGATGATACTTCCCTGCTCTCGAGCATTGCGGAACGTTTTCCTGCATCCAACTCCAACCAATGAAGAAGGATTAGATTATCATCTCATTAACGTTAAGATATATTTCAATCAAATCAATTACTGCAAGATATAAACTTCCTTTCCAAGTTCACCACAGTATGAACATCTAGGAATAACATGATACATAATCCATTGCATTTCCATAGCAAAACATAAGATTTCTATCATTTATGCATAATTACACAACATATGCAACATTCAACATTCTTTAAGCAACAGAACTTAGAGTGTTTATAAGTCATTAGGGTGGGATGTAACAACAAACAACCAATTTCATAATCAAAAACCCATTTAAAATAGATTACAAAGCAAAGTTCCAGTCGTGTAATATAATTCTTTATATTCCACAATGTAATGATGAAAACTCATCCACATTAACTTAAAGCTAATTGTTACATGCATAAGCATTGTATTATTTCAGAACACGAATAAACTCCATACCTTGTAAATGTATGGAAGCATCTCAAGAATCAGATACTTTTTATAAAATTATGCACCAAGAAACAGGCTTCTTCTCATATTGGTGTTTGAGCTACATAGAATAGATAAGATCAAGATTTACCTGTTTTATTCTAGACAAGGCCTTCAGACAAGTTTGATTTTTTTCAATTATCTTTTCCAGCAAAACTATATTTTCCTGAATTTCATCAAGGCCTTTCCTTGTCTTTTTCAACTCTTGTTGGGCCTTTTCCACTTCTGCATTCCACCTTCCTGCTCAGGTGTAGTGTGACAGATTTCAGCTGCCCATGAACTTATTTCCAAGAAATACACAACCAAAGAACATAAGCCTGCTCAAAAACTTATCTACAAAACAGAGCATCTCAAAGACAATCACCAGTATCCTTATGTACCCCTTTGTTTCAAAATTGTATGTTCTAATAAATAATCCTTCCTAGGCTATGCTTTCTATCAAGGTTTTGAGTTTATTTATATTTTAGTTCTGTAACATGAACATGACACTGCTGCCTATTGACTAGGAAACATACCTGCACCTGATGCTTCAGAGATTATAGATGCAAGCAACTTCAACGAGTTGCCATCAGCTAATTCTGTGACCTGTGATTGGTGAACTATGGCACCTGTTCCTTCAAGGTAGAGCCGTAGCTCTTGTAGGATTTCCTATAAGTACAACTTTATTTGTTAGAGCTATATAGCACCTTGAGAGTCAATAATTTCCTGAAAGTATTAACTTTCTATTTTAGAGTTATATACCAAATTGAAAGATAAGAATACACATTGATTTCAGCAGCCACATAAACTACCAATTTCCTAAATCAAAAAAAACATGATAAAAACATTTAATTCTCACCCAAGGAACCCTTGACCTGAACAAGAATAATAGATAACCACAATTAATCTACAAAATAGTCTTAAAGAGCCCAATCTTAGCAACAGAATTCAAGCTTGATTGCAGAAGGAACTCCATATCAAGGATTTCAAGAACCACACTCTTTGAGAAGGAATAAAAAATGGAAAAACTGGCCTAGATGATAATCTGAAATAAACTTCTGGATGTGCCAGTTTCTTGAGAAATTAAGGATTTGAACTAAATAATGTTTATTAGGGGTGCTACAGGCCAGTTGAAATTCACATGAAATATTGAAGGGATACCTTAATATACAATTAGGGCTTAATAGTGTCATGTCCCCTTCTGGTTGACATCTCTCAGAGCTGATGATTAGCCTATTATGCGACCCTCGTAGGCTGATAGGATGGATAGAGGGTCTTGATGGAGCTTGGCTTGGCTTCAGTTGTCAGAATTTCTCCAGTTGGCTTTCGTTCGGGCTCATTTAGACACTATTTGCCTGAGTTGCTATTTTTAGCAGTATTTGACACTCAACGAGGCACCCCTGCTATTTTTAGCAGTATGGTTTGATCATGTGCAGAATCATTCACTCTTTCGCCAGCTTCAGACGGTTCGTGAATCGGACGCTTCTTGAGGGAGATATTAATATTTAATTGATTAATTAAATATTAATTAAGTGGAGCATATATTATAAGGTTATAATATTTTAATATTATAACTTAAGTGAATTGCTGAAGGGGGTCGCCCATCATGGAAGGGATCATTTTTAATTATAATTTATAATTAAAAATGTGATTGAAGACTATTGAAAAATTAAAAGGGGAAAAGTCGAATTTATTTTAATGATGCCTTTTTGAGAGAATTCGCACTTTTGAGGAGATATAAGGGTTTTGCCTTGGGATTCGAGCTATTATGATGATTATTGAATTTTTGAGCGAGTCTTCTTCCGGAGAACGAAGCCTAGGGTTTCTGTTGTCTACAGGCATTGGAGAACGAGCCATCTTCAGTGTTGCAATTCAGAGACTGTGAAATAACAGTTGATTTATTGCTTTAGAGAGATTTCTTCATTCAGAAGTGATCACAGAACATTCACAGAACATTTATCTTCAGGGTTTTCAGAGTTATATTCTTCCAGCAGGGATTCTTCAATCAATGCGCCTATTTCATTGAGATCTGGCAATTTAAGGAAGGGCCGTACTTTTATTTGTTTGGTTGTTGCTGTACAAAATCCGTACCATCTAAGCTGCAGGCCGTACCTCATCATTAAGGCCGTACTTCTCCTGTCTGGGAAAATCGCCTTCCATTTTGATCTTCTGGCTTCTACCCAGTTGGCGCATTTACCTCTGGATCATTCTTCTGGCATTTGATGGAGGGACAAGTGGATATTCATTGCAGCCGTACCAGTTCTAGATCATTCTCAGCTTGTTGCAAATCAGGTTCTTTTGATTAATATTTGTCTTATCTTGCCTGTATATCTGAGATACCTTATTGTAATGGCTATAGCAAAAATAATGCAAGCAATAGTTATTGGCTTCTGAGCTTATTTATGATAGATCTGAGCTTCTTGTATCTATTAGCAATTTTATATCAATTTCTTTTCCAAAATCGCATTATCTCTTTATTGCATAAAACCCAAAAAAATCAAAATACACAAAACAAACAAAAATTACACAGTTTCAGAGATCGGAGGAAACAGGGGTTTCTACAAATAGGCTAAGTCTGGAAATTGAAGTGGTATTTCAAATCCATTAACTTCCAAATGAAGGTACTGAATTGTCTGTCACTTTCTTCAAAATTCTTCAACCTGGATGACAATCTGCATGATGAAGTGGAAAGATTTCATTCCAGAAAACAAAGTATCAAATCCACCTCAAGGTCAAATCAAAGCCTTCAGTGGTACCTTTCCTCAAAATAAACCACCAAAATTTATCCTCTGAAAAAATCTGAATAAAGTTATAACATGCATGGTCTGGATAAAAGTTTTAAACTTTAAAAGGTCTCTCAACAGGAGGGGCCCTTGGAGTACACAATTTCCACATGGACTCAAGTGCAATAACCATAATTACTGCAGTTGCCAGCTCAAGAACCATGCTGATGTTATAAACTAACAAAATAAACATATATAATAGTTGCATTTGAAAACTCATAAAGCAATATGGCAGGTGTGACTGAAACCCCTCAACCTCTAAGGATCATGATCCCTGCTAATGACTTTAATAGTACTTTTGATGACTTGCATATGAAGCCTCGATCAATCTCTATAAACTGTGCACCAGCTCCAAACCCTGAAAATGAATTTTTGATCTCTTAATGTATGGATTTGTAATACCCTTTCAGACATGTCAAAAGCTACCCAGGAATTAGGCCACTACAGCAGGCTACAACAATGTGGATGTGGTTGTTGAAGGATGTTGTGTTCAAGCAATCACCCAAGTCTCAGCTCTATGCAGGATGCAGCTGGTGTCATGGGTTGGTTGAACTAACCATGCTAAATGGTTGCTTCACTCTCTGGTTATTTTTCAAACATCTTTATCAGTTTAGAGGTGAATAAGTAAGTTTTCAATCCTTGTACTCTCAAGAATGTGTAAATTGAATATCATCATGTGGAAGCATCCTTTGCTAGTAATAGTTCCAAGACTCGCCTGGACTCGCCTAGACTCGGCAAGTCCCAAGGCGATCCAGGCTTGACAAGTCTGGGAGACTCAGACCCCGAGTACTCACTAGACTCACCGGTTTTGGGCGAGTCTTGAGCCCAAGACTCAATCGCGGCAGGGATTAAATGAAAACATAAAAAGGCATTTTGACTCAAAACTTTTTTGTTTTATATTTGCCTCCTTCACCCTAAAAGGAACTTCATTTCATTTTCAAGCCAAGGAAGAAAGAAAAAAGAGAGATTTGAGCCAAAATTTATTTTCATTGAAGGAAAACTAGCAAGGAGATTGACCAAAAATTGGTGGTTGAATCACATTTAAGCAGGTTTGTAGGTACTCTTGGTGCATCTAGAGGAGTCTACAAAGGATTGGAAAGAGCTCTGTAAGAGACCTGCTATCTCTAACCCTTGCAAACTGATATTAAATGATGTAATTTTGTTTGTTTCTAAATGATTTGCAATTTTTATAAATTTTCTCAAAATAGTGCCAGGCAAGAAATATGCATAAAAGATTAAATAGATAACTAAGGCAACAACTAGAACAATAAAGGAGCTGAAATTTTATTTTATTGAATATAAAAGATATACAATGCTTATTCTTCAACTCAGCATACCTGAAAGTCAACATAAGTCAGCCTCATGAAATTCTGAAATTTATTGCAGCAACTGGCAAAATGTACGGCCTACCTGTAGAATTAATTTCTCCACCCTGAAATCCAAGCAAAAGGCTTTCTTTGATGTTGGTGCCAATAAAGATGAAGGAAAGAGCCCCAAAACCCAAGCGCTTCCCTCAAGGAATAACATGCCAGCCAAGATGATGGTACGGCCTAGCAAAAGCAACAACTGTACGGCTTTTGGAAAATGTGCCAAGCTGATACTAAATGAAGCTCTAATGATATTTGTCTTCGCCTTGAATCAGCTTCAACCCTAGATGCAAACCTTCGCCTGTAAGCTCAATCTGGACTCCTGAATGAAGCCCACACTCTAGCAATAATTCAACTGATCTCTCACAGCCTCAAAATTGCATGAACATTGAAGAGTTTTCGTTCTCCAATGGTAAAATGGCAAAAAACCCTAGTTGGCTTCCTCTCCAAGCACGAACTCCAAAGACACAATTTTATATTCTCCAAAACATAATGAAAATGAATGCCTTTGATGCCCTTTTATAATCTCTTCAAGAAATCGACCTCTTAATTGTATTTAATTTGCTTTTAAAATCCACTTTAGGTTTTTAATAAAAAATTTATAATACCTCTCCAAACTTGGGTGCTCAAAATAATAATATAAAAATGTACTTTAAGTGATTTTAATTGAGGGTCATGGCCTCATCGGAAATAAAGTACACTTTTTTAACTTTATATTTTTAATTATCATTAAAGTACCTTTAATGATAATTATTCATTAAACATTTAATATTTCGCCCATCCAACTGAATAAGAGGTCAACACTGCATCTGAGACTTGTCCAGGTGCCTTACTAAATATAGTAACCCCGACTCCCCTGAAATGGTGACTTACTATAAATAGTAAGTCTAATGAATTGAGTCCAACAAAGGCCAAACCTGAACCCATACTGAGCTCTGAAGGAGAAAACCACTGATTACTGCCAAGAAGGACCCTCTAACCATCTGTATTAGCCTACAAGGGCCAGGAATAGGCTAAACCATTCAAAAACAAGGTCAGGCTAAAATGGGGACATTACAGTCCGCCCTCCCTGAAATTGCTTGTCCCCAAGCAATCTTAGTTGCAAAGCAAACTTTCCCCCCCCTGGATCCCAAGGGAAGATCTGGGTAATGTCCCTGATGTCACCAATCAACTCCTGTAACACCAACACAAGAACAATTGTCTGAACCTGTTGAGCCAAATCAATCTCACCATCAAGTGTCGTAGAAATAAGAGCCTCAAAAGGAAGCAACTCAAAAGACTGACGACATTTGCTTCCTATCTTTGTGCAAGGTAAATTGTCATACAAACTGTCTAGCCCATGCGCCATTGAACTGTGCATCTGAAATAGATCGTGCACATGAGGATCAAATGTAAAACTGTACACACTCCTCACTATGTACACCCCAAAAAACTCCTCTACAAGCCTCCTCTAGAATCTTGATGCACCAGAAGGATCCCAAACTCTGCGAACAATGCTCAATTGAATGCTAGGATCCCAAATCATCCTGTAGAATGTCCCATCCAAATCCTGTGGCGTCAACGTGATACCACTGTACCCTGTAACAAGGTCAACCCTGACAGAAGAAACAAGCAATCCACCAGTCAAACCGATCCCTGGATCCCATAACCAAAATGGAAGTCTGCCATACCCATTACCCGCCGACTTCCCTTGCGCAACTCTGATATAACCTTCACCATGCTGAGAGTGGTGAAGTAATTCACCGGGATCCAACCACACTGCTGTGTCAAGCCTATCACCATCAGGATCCCAACACTGACAATCAACCCCATATGAGTTGTGCACAAAAATCTTCATGGCATGCAACACAAATCTCTGAAGTAGAGCAGCTACACTCTCTGCCATAGAAACATTGACATGATCGGATTGTGTTTCATTAAGTATGCCATGAATGCTCACCAACCCATACAAATCTATCTCACCCATGATCCCATCCACAAGTGTAGTAATGACACTAGTGGCTGATCCACTAAGTGTATAATCCACTTGTTCACCCAACTCTAGGACTTGAGCCTTAATTGGGCTCTCAACTAGAGGTACCTCATGAGTCTCTAGATGAAAGCTAGGTATACCAATAGGATTTTTTGAATCACATCTCTTCTCCTGCTCATGCATAACTACGCCTTCTTCTTGCTCTTTTATCTCAAGAAGCTCATCCTTAGCATGCTCACCTCTTACATGTTCTTCTCTTGGAAGAATTAGAGATCTAAGGTGTGACTCTCTTTGTTTCTTTGCTTGATCTAGCTGGCTGCAGCGTTCCTTGACCTCTTGCAAACACTATTTTGCTTGGGCAGCCAACATCTTTGCCTTCTTAGCCCTTTGTAGCCACCCATCACACAAAACTTGTGTTTTGTTCACATCTTCCAAGGTCTGATATATAAAATCAGACTGTTTGTGACTTGAATCCACCAAACATTCTTCACGTTCAACATGCAAAACTTCAATGCTAAGGAGATTCCATAACATGATCATCTTCATGTGCTTTATCCGTCACCTCATGATTTTGTGAAGGTAATGGACTGCTGTTCATAAAATCAGAATTGATCTCAAGGCTGATATCATCTCCATTAGTGCTGATCCTATCATCCTAGGGTTCAACTGAACCACTATCATGATGTAAAACTTTCTCTTCAATAGAAGTTGTCTCACACTCTAAACCAAACTCATTGTCTACTGCAACACCTTTCTCATGATCACCTGCAGACTGAAAATCATTTTGAATCAATTCTTTTTCCTTAAACATTCTTCTAGTTCTGATATACTTTATCGTACCAATCATTCCAAGACTCAAGGAAACAACACAATCCAGATATTCATTAAAAGAGCACTGTGTTCTAAAATCATCTAGCATGCTCTGGTAATCCTCAAAGAGTTGTTTGGCTTCTCGTTCATAAACATCCTTGAATTGGTCTACAATATTGTACCAACCCATAACTGAAACTGACTGGAAATTCTGTATATTTTTGTTTCAAACCCCAACAGGATGGCAAAAGACCGCTTTGATACCACTATAAGAGACCTGTTGTCTCTAACCCTTGCAAACTGATATTAAATGATATAATTTTGTTTGTTTCTAAGTGATTTGCAATTTTTATAAATTTTCTCAAAATAGTGCCATGCAAGAAATATGCATAAAAGATTAAACAGATAACTGAGGCAACAACTAGAACAATAAAGGAGCTGCAATTTTATTTTATTGAATATAAAAGATATACAATGCTTATTCTTCAACTCAACATACCTGAAAGTCAACATAAGTCAGCCTCATGAAATTATGAAATTTATTGCAGCAACTGGTAAAATGTACGACCTACCTGTGAATTAATTTCTCCACCCTAAAATCCAAGCAAAAGGCCTTCTTTGATGTTGGTGCCAATAAAGATGAAGGAAAGAGCCCCAAAACCCAAGCACTTCCCTCAAGGAATAACACGCCAGCCAAGATGATGGTACGGCCTAGCAAAAGCAACAACTGTAGGGCTTTTGGAAAATGTGCCAAGCTGATACTAATGAAGCTCTAATGATATTCGTCTTCACCTTGAATCAGCTTCAACCCTAGATGCAAACCTTTGCCTATAAGCTCAATCTGGACTCCTGAATGAAGTCCACACTTTGGCAATAATTCAGCTGATCTCTCACAGCCTCAAAGTTGCATGAACATTGAAAAGTTTTCGTTCTCCAATGCTGAAATGGAAAAAAACCCTAGCTGGCTTCCTCTCCAAGCACGAACTCCAAAGACACAATTTTATATTCTCCAAAACATAATGAAAATGAATGCCTTTGATGCCCTTTTATAATCTCTTCAAGAAATCGACCTCTTAATTGTATTTAATTTGCTTTTAAAATCCACTTTAGGTTTTTAATAAAAAATTTATAATACCTCTCCAAACTTGGGTGCTCAAAATAATAATATAAAAATGTACTTTAAGTGATTTTAATTGAGGGTCATGGCCTCATCGGAAATAAAGTACACTTTTTTAACTTTATAATTTAACTTTATATTTTTAATTATCATTAAAGTACCTTTAATGATAATTATTCATTAAACATTTAATATTTCGCCCATCCAACTGAATAAGAGGTCAACATTGCATCTGAGACCTGTCCAAGTGCCTTACTAAATATAGTAACCCCGACTCCCCTGAAATGGTGACTTATTATAAATAGTAAGTCTAACGAATTGAGTCCAACGAAGGCCAAACCTAAACCCATACTAAGCTCTGAAGGAGAAAACCACTGATTATTGCCAAGAAGGACCCTTTAAAACCACTGATTACTGCCAAGAAGGACCCTTTAACCATCTATATTAGCCTACAAGGGCTAGGAATAGGCTAAACCATTCAAGAACAAGGTTAGGCTAAAATGGGGACATTAGAAGCTCTCCATTGATTTCAAGTAAAATTTGAGAGGTAAGTTTGAATTTTGAAGGTTTTTTTTTGGTTTTTTTAAACCAAAATTTCATTTGTCTTCTACATTTCATCTTTCTTTTTTGTATTTTGTTTTAGTGGAACAAAGAATAAACCCTAGGTGCATTTAAATTTTTTGTCGATCAAACCCTAGGTGTTTTTGTAAAAAAATAGTTTTATAGTTGCAAACCCAAGGTTTTTAATATTAGTTTAATTATAAACAATGAATCTTAATTTTTTTCTATTTATGTGTTATTGCAGCATTGTTTAGATTTATAAATTGTCTTTATTACAATGTCTCAAACTTCAATTAGAAAGGACCTTTGTTGGAAACATGCCATTATTACTCCTAGGCAAAAGAAAGGAGAGTTAACATTTTTTCATTGCAAAACAACTATGCTTGGGGGAGGCATTAGTAGATTGAAATACCATCTTGCACATATACGAGGCTGAGATGCTAATCCATACCCAAATGTCTCTTTTGAGGTTATGCGTGAAGTGCAAGTTCAATTGGAAACCTTTGAGCAGCAAAAAGAACTAAAAAAGAGGCAAAGAGAGGAGATCGCAGCCATTTCTGGAGTTGGAGAGTCTTCTTCTTCCATTCCTCCATTTCCTCCATCTTCGGGTGCTGGTTGCTAGTGGTAGTGGCAATGGCAGTGTTAGCATTGGGCCTAGAGTTTGTGCATCTAGGTTGGACTCATATGTTTTGCCACGCACTACATGTGTAAAATCTTCAACACAAAACAATCCTATCTTCTTACAGATTAAAGAATTTATCTAAAATTGAACTCCAGAGATTCAAACAATTTGCAATAATAATATCAATGATTGAAATCGAAACACCAATCACAAATGTGAAATTGATTCTTCCTTATTAATATAGCTCCAGTCTTACATAACATAATGCAAATTTATGTCAAGGCATTACATACGCCAGATGTATGGTCCCGACAAATTGAAAGCAACGATATCGGAGCTCTGCCCAAGGTGGCGTCGCTCATACACTCGACTATGATTCAACTCCTGTTTCTCCACAAGTCTGAGTCCCGCGTCTGTGATGTCTCGGCTTGATAATGAATTCACACAATCTCTAATGCCCCGTAGTATTTTCCTGATGTCGCCTGGTGATGTCAAATGTTCCTTCGTTCTACCCGTCACTTGGTGTTTACTTTGCTGAAGATGATCAACTGGTAAATGATCCCGTGAGAGGTAGAGGTTCAATTGATAGACAATACTCCTGCATATGTGAATTCCCGTCAATTCCAAGTTGCTTGTATGTAGAACACAATCTGTGAGGATGGTGTGATCTTGTGTCGAAATAATGGAGTGGCCTCTAATCACAGTTTCTTGATGAACGCCGATTGTGAAGCAATAGATATGATGTCGTTGAATCTACAGAATTGTGAGAACACCCGATGCATCGGCCAGAGCCTGTGCCTCGGCTAGGACGCTGATCGCCGGCTCCCACCAGTGGTCCATGTTCTGTGAACCAAACAATATGGATGTGAGCAAATTGTATGAATGTGTAGGATGAAACTTTGACACGAAACTCCCAGGCTGACACTACATGCTCACCTGGTTGCCACACATGGATTGCTACGCTTCCATCGATATTGGCAAAGACAAGTCCAAATTTCGTGATGCCCCTCAAAGCAAACAAACACCTATATAAATACCTAACAAATTGCCAACATAAAGCATGTCGGCTAGAACAAAGAACTTTTAAATTCAAACTAAGAATAATTTATTTGGCGCCAACACCAAATGGGTCGGCCATCACCACAATTTATTATTTTAGTGTTAATAAAAACTATTTTAAAACAGGTCGGCCAGGCTCAATTCGAATTCGGGACATTACAGTCCCCGCCTCCAATCTGTTGCTTGTCCTCAAGCAACCTCAGGTTAGGATGCTCAAAGATCTTCACTCCTTCCCAAGTAGCATCTTTGGTAGGCAGATTCTTCCATTTCACCAAATACTCTGGGATGACCTTGTTCCTCAACCGCTTCTCTCTTACATCCAACATTGTCTCAGGCTCAAGAATTAGTTTGCCTTCGTCATCAAGGGGTGGCAACTCCAATGATGGTGTGATTTGTTGTCCCAATGCCTTCTTCAAGCATGATACATGAAAAATATTCTGAATTTTGCTTCCTGGCGGCAACTAAAGCTCGTATGCAACTTCTCCAATCTTCCTTGTGATCCTGAATGGCCCGTAGAATCTTGGTTTCAACTTTTCTGCTCCATTCCCTTTGAGAGTTGATTGCCTATATGGCTGCAATCTTAAATACACCATGTCGTTAACTTCAAAGACCCTCTCAGTCCTTCGCTGATCTGCATATAACTTCTGCTGATTTTGGGCACGCTGCAAATTTTCCTTCAGGGAGTTCATGATGCCCACATTCTGTTGTACCATGTCCCTAGCACTCAGAACTCTACTGTCAACAAGAATCAAATTTATGAAAGAAGTAGCCTCATAACCATAGAGTGCTTTGAAAGGAGACATTCCAATGGACATGTGATGGGTGGTGTTATAGCAAAACTCTCCAAGATGTAGCCATTTCACCCAAGCTGATTGCTGCCCTGTCACATAGTTTCTCAAATATCCTTCAATCCACTTATTCACAATCTTTGTTTGTCCATCCATTTGGGGGTGATAGCTGGTGCTGGGGGTTAACTCTGTGTGAGCCAAACGGAAGAGCTCTTGCCAAAACAAGCTGATAAATCTGCTATCCCTATCACTCACAATGTTTCTTGGCAACCCATGGAGTCTAAAGACTTCTCTAAAAAACAGATCTGCAACTTGAGGAGCCTTAAATTCTGAAGTAATGGCATAGAAATGAGCATATTTAGTGAGCCTATCCACCACCACATAAATGCAATCTTTACCTTGCACCCTCGGAAGCCCGGTGATGAAGTCCATAGATATGCTCTCCCATTTTTGATCTAGAATAAGCGATGGCTGCAACAAACCAGCTGGTAACACATTTTTATTTTTTTTTGTTGGCACACCACACATTCTCTCACATGCTACAAAATATCCTTTTTCAACCCCTTCCATGAGAAACGCTCCCTCACTTGTTTGTATGTCTTGTAAAATCCGGGATGGCCAGCAAGAGGAGTGTCATGGCAAGCTCTCACAATCCTATCCTTAAACTTGGAGTGTGGTACAAGATACACCCGGTTCTTGTAGAGGATGAGGTCTTCAACCACCTTGTACCTGTCATCGATTACCTTTCATTCCAAAATATCATTAGCAAATGAATCTCTAGCATACTCAACTACAATGCCTACCCTCCAATCAGCAGATATATCAGTCATAGCACAAAGTTTAGGTTTCCTAGAGAGAGTATCTGCTACCACATTGTTCTTTCCTTTTACATATTCAATATCAAAATCATAGACTTGAAGTTTGTTTACCCATTTTTGCTATCTATCGTTCAAATCACGCTGATTGAGGAAGTACTTCAAGTTGTTATGGTTTGTTTTCACCACAAACTTCCCACAAACCAAGTACTGTCTAAACTTTGCAAGGGCATGCATGATAGCCAACATCTCCTTATCGTAGATGGAGAAAGCCTTCTCTGAATTTGTGAGTTTCTTGCTTTCATATGCTATGGGGTGCTTATTTTGCATCAATACCACTCCAATACCTTCGCCTGAAGCGTCACACTCAAGTACAAAAGGTGAAGAGAAATTTAGAATAGCCAAGACAGGACACGAACTCATTACCTCCTTGAGTTTGTCAAATGCATGTTGTGCTATGGGACTCCAAGAGAAAGCTCCTTTCTTAGTCAGATTAGTCAAGGGTGCTACAAGCTAGAAGAATCCCTTCACAAATCTTTTGTAATAGTTGCAAAGGCCTACAAATCCTCTCAATTGTGTCAAATTCTTGGGTCTAGCCCAATTCTGAATAGCCTTGATCTTCTCTTCATTGACGCTAACCCCTTGAGCGCTAATCTTATGGCCCAAGTACAGAATCTCAGTCATCTCGAACTCACATTTTGACATCTTAGCATAAAACGAATTCTTCTCGAGAATGTCAAGCACCTCTTCTATATGCCTCAGATGATCTTCCCATGTCTTACTGTAGATCAAGATGTCATCAAAGAAAACCAACACAAATTTTCTCAACTGAAGAATGAATACTTGATTCATACACGACTGGAACGTAGCAGGGGCATTGGTCAACCCAAACGGCATCATCAAAAGCTCATAATGTCGATAATGGCATTTGAAAGTTGTTTTATGCACATCCTCATTCCTAACTTTAATCTGATGGTATCCTGAACATAGATCAATCTTGGAAAAGTACACTGCTCCATGTAGCTCATCTATCAATTCATCAATCCTGGGAATAGGGTAGTGGTTCTTGATTGTCTTCTTGTTGAGGGCTCTATAATCAATACACATCCTGAGTGTCCCATTGTTGTTTTTGACCAAAACCACCGATGAGGCGAAAGGACTTGAGCTTGGCCGTATGTGACCCATATCCAACAACTCCTTGATGGCCTTCTCAATCTCTTCCTTGTACATCCTCGGATGACAATATGGAGTCGTGATAATCGGTTTGGCTCCTTCTTCAAGCTCTATCACATGCTGAAACCCCCTAACCGGTGGCAATCTTGATGGAATCTCACGAAACACCTTGCACATTTTGTTCAAGATAGTCTGAATGTCAATGGGAAAGGTTCTTTCTTCTTTCGGTGGACTAGTGTCTGTGACCAAGCACTCTGCTGCCCATGCTACTTCACCTCTACGAAAAGCTCATTCCATCCTTTTTGTTGGAACCACCATAGGACCATCCTGGGAGAGGCCCTTGAGAACAACCTCTTTACCATCATGTTTAAATTTCAGCTCCATGGTTTGATAGTTGGTGGTGTACTCCCCCAAAGAATGAAGCCACTAAACTCCTAAAACTATGTCTGTCACCAATGTCAACAACATAGAAATCATCCCTCATCTTGTGTCCTCCTAAGATCAACTCCATTTGTTGAATCTGCCTAGTACAAGAGAGGATGTTTCCTCCCACAGCTGCCACGTCAAACCCTTCAAATTCTTCTGCCCCCAAGCGCAGCTTAGCAACTGACTTCGTGTCAATGAAATTATGAGTAGCTCCACTATCTATCAGCACTGTCACTCTTTTCCCTTGGAGAATCCCTCGAACACGGAGGGAATTGTATCGCGGTGTCTCTGAAAGTGCAGCAAGAGTACTTCTCGTGGGACCTCCTTCTATCACGACCTCTTGTTCTCCCTCATTAGTGACCTCCTCATTGCTCCCTTCTTCTGCTTCATCATCGGAAACTACTTCAATGTAGTAAACTTGACCTCTCCCTCGACATCTGTGATGATCATTCCATTTCTCTTTGCAATGGTAGCACAAACCCTTCCAACGAAGTTCATTTCTTGACATTTCGGTTCCATTTAGTTGTAGAGTCAAATTCTTAAAGAAAGGCTTTCTTGGCTGCCCTGTTGGTGTGCTCTTCTTCGTGGAGTCATCTAGACTCAAGGCCCTCCTGATAGCCTCCTCTAATGTTGCTGGCTCAAAAGCTCTCACCAAATCTCGAACGGATTCAGATAGGCCTTCAATGAAAAAGAATGTGAGCCTTTTGTTTGAGACGTCTGGTACCATCACAACAAGCCTCTAAAATTCTGAAACATAATCATCCATGGTGCTCGATTGCTTCAATTTTGTCAATTCCTAAAAGAATGCCTTCGGATCTTTCCTAT
Source organism: Sequoia sempervirens (assembly GCA_007258455.2). Classification (NCBI taxonomy): domain Eukaryota; kingdom Viridiplantae; phylum Streptophyta; class Pinopsida; order Cupressales; family Cupressaceae; genus Sequoia; species Sequoia sempervirens. The sequence goes on from VDFB02266217.1 coordinate 47,134, forward strand.
CAAATCGGTCCATCAACTTTTGTGTGAAATCAGCATATGTCTTCACAAGCCTGAATCCTTGGGTCACAATACCATGGTGCCACCATTCATGTGCCAAGCCCTCCAAGTGCAATATGGTGAATTTGATAGCTTCTCCTTCCGTCATGGGGCTGAGAGAAAAGTATGTGTTCAATTTCTGGATCCATGAGTGTGCCATCACCTTCCCTGAGCCATCAAACGTTGGAAGTGAAAGCTTGCTGACCTTGTTCTACAAATCCTTATTCATTCGCTGTGGATGTAGTCTCCCATTGCTTCCAAACTCTCTCCTAGCTGCGATGAATTGACCCAGTGGAATGGAAGCTTGGGCGTCAGCATCTAGCTTCATGTAGTCCTGGACAATGGTGCTGAAGTTGAGATGTTCTTCTTCCTCATGTGTTGCTTCAACACTAGGCAAGAATGTGGGCTGAGAAATTTTTTGAGATGACTCCTTTGATGTCCTGTTGTGCTCTCCTCTTTCTGGGTGTTCATGATTCCCTTCTTCAGCCATGTTGGACCCTAATTTGTTGTTACTTGTGAACAGATTTTGCAACATTTGCATCAATGCTTGATTTTTCTGATCTTGTTTCTCCATAAAGGCCCTGAACTTTGATCCTCCATCTTACCACTACCTCCAATTCCCTGACTGGTGTTCTGATTATTTGCTTCCAACTTTTTTTCTCTTTCAATAGCCCTCAAATCCCTTTGACTCGGTTGCATAAGGAATCATTCCCCAGTCTGGCAGGATCATTGCTCTGATACCCCTATAAAATCTTCAACAAAAAACAATCCTATCTTCTTACAGATTAAAGAATTTATCTGAAATTGAACTCCAAAGATTCAAACAATTTGCAATAATAATATCAATAACTGAAATTGAAACACCAATCACAAATGTGAAATTGATTCTTCCTTATTAATATAGCTCTAGTCTTACAAAACAGAATGCGAATTTATGTCAAGGCATTACATACGCTAGATGTATGGTCCCGACAAACTGAAAGCAACGATATCGGAGCTCCGCCCAAGGTGGCGTTGCTCATACACCCGACTATGATTCAACTCATGTTTCTCCACAAGTCTGAGTCCCGTGTCTGTGATGTCTCAGCTTGATAATGAATTCACACAGTCTCTAATGCCCGGTAGTATTTTCTTGATGTCGCCTAGTGATGTCGAATGTTCCTCCATTTTGCCCGTCACTTGGTGATTACTCTGCTGAAGATGATCGACTAGTAAATGATCCCGTGAGAGGTAGAGGTTCGATTGATAGACAATACTCTTGCGTATGTGAATTCCCGTCAATTCCAAGTCGCCTGTATGTACAACGCGATCTGTGAGGATGGTGCGATCTTGTGTCGGAATAATGGAGTGGCCTCTAATCACGATTTCCTGATGAACGCCGATTGTGAAGCAATAGATATGATGTCGTTGAATCTACAGAATTGTGAGAACACCCGATGCACTCGACCATGTTGGTGTACGTTTTATCATTCACTGAACATTTAGAATAAAGTATCAATGACACTCTACCCTCTCTTGAACAAAATCACTACGTGTGCCAAGATTGCAAAAAAGACCACACAGCAACTCCAAGGTTTATATGTGCGAACGGGCGACTTTATGTTGGATAGCTGCCTAGTTTATGTATGCTGAAATACAAGGGGGACTTACGCTTACAAATCATTCACAAGCTAGGACTTTCATTCATAGTTCTTTGTATGAATTTTTAATCAATCTGGGTATTTGATCAATGAAATTCCTAACACTAGGCACCCCATTTCTCAAGTTTTCAGATTTTTTAGTGCTGGCTTGAATTTATTAGAGCAGGTTGACCTCCTTTAGAGGCCGCCCCTTTGCTGCTATCTTGCATTGGGAATTGTGCCATGAAGTTGTGTGCCTTTTGGAGGGATTTGTCTCTTGCCATTTGGACGCCTAATCTACATTGCTCTTTGGCAATTTGTTAGATGAAGTTTGGAGCTGTTTTGATGAAGATATGACATTTTGTTGATCTTCTCCATTGCTGGTTTGTGTTTCAGTTTGTTGGTTTTGTATATTAGACCTAGTTATTATAGCTTTATGCAGTATTTCCTTGATGTTCTCATTCATAATTGTACCAAGGAATATTGTTAAACATTTCTATTGAAGTTAGAGCAATAATCTTCCTTAAATCATTGTAAAGAAGGCAAATTGTAACGCTGATTACAGTAGTATTGTTTCAGCTATTTCACTTTCAACAAGTTACTTTTTGTAATTACTCCCGCTGAAGAAGTGGTTGAATTAATAATTTTACTTTCAGCACTTTGTTTCATTTCCCCCCACTGAATAAGTGGTAGAACGGAATTCATGGTTGGCTTGTCGCCTTTATTTTGTAATTATTCACTCCCGCTGAATAAGTGGTAGAGCTTATGGTCAGTTATCTGCCTACTCTTTGTATTTCCAGCATTTACTTCGTTCATGGTTGGCTAGCCGCCTAGCAGTTTGTAATTTCATTTTCCAGTTGCTAACGATCCCCGACACCGTATGCTCTCACATCACCCACATCGCCCACATTGGGATGTTGGTGATCAAAAGGTGAAGGGTTACTATTCTTGCTGGTTATCTTTTGGAGTTAACGCTAATTAGTGGTGTGTTGTGCTAATAAAATTCGAAAAAATTAAGGGGGAATATTATAGTGGTATCAGAGCCTGTTTTCTTGCTATCCTGTGAATTCAGAGCTTCAGCTGATAGATAAGAGATAGAGAAATCTGATACTGCACTAGAGGTCAAAACTGAGTTCAGTTTCAACTTCCAGAAGTTCCTAAAAATGATACATTTTTTGAAGTTCAGAAACCGTGAGATGTCAAATTTGATTATGGCTTCTAAAGAAGAAAGAAGTTTGGCAAGGTCACTTTTCATTATAGGTACAAGGCTCAATGAAGAATGTTAGACAAGAGGTGAAAAAGTGAGTATATTGTCTGAGTTGGAACATTGTTTGAGCCAAGTCCAACAGTCACCCACTAAAATGAAGAAGAAGGCATTATCTTTTGCAATGACCTCTTTGATTCATCCCTGCTAGCTAAGGCATCCAGATGAAGATATAAGTTTGTTGGTTACTTCATGCTTTAGTGAAGTTATGAGAATTCTAGCACCTTTGATGCCTTATGATGATGAAACTATGAAGAAGATTCTTCATATGATTGTAGAAAGTTTCCAAAATCTTGATGAAACTGGTAGCAGTCAATTTCTTAGAAGAGCTGCTATCTTAAAGACATTTTCAGAACTCAAGACTTGTATCTTGCTAATAGACTTGGAAATAGAAAATCAAATTTATTACTTGTTCTACTACCTTTCCATAGCCACTTGGAGTGAACAAGAAGAGAATGTTATTGCAACTGTAAAGAATATTCTTATTCTCACTATTAAAGAGGTTGATGAAATTCCACCAAATGTCCAATCTCTCCTTTTGGATGCATATGAACGTGAAGAAAAGATTTCTCCTACCGCTGATATGTTGATCAATGAATTGTTTAATCAATGTGAGGAGAAATTGAAGCCACTTTTGAAGAAGATAGAGCGAGTAGAGGAGAATTATGAAGAAGAAACAAATAGAATGTTGAATTCCAAAGATTCTATATCAGAATCTCAGATTACAACTTCAGACATGCAATTGTCCACACATTCCATAGAAGAGTGCAACGAGGCAACATCAGTTTTGGAGTCTTGTGAGGTGTCCATGCTTCCTACAGAGGAGTGCAGTGTGTCAATATTAGCTAAGGAGACTCATGATGAAGTTTCAAGAGTTGAACCTACAAAAACAGTTATTATGTCTATAGTTGATGATATTCTATCAGCTAATGAATTCCATCCACATCTCCATAATTCAGGAGGATTCTAGTTAGAACAGCAAGAAAAAACTGAGAAGGTAGAAGTGGAAAATTCTTCCATCACAAAAGTTGAATCATGCATTGAGGAAGAAACTGAGGGAGTTGTTTCTAGTAGACACAAGTCTAAATTTTCTTTGCTTGTAGCCAATCAGAAGCAAAGAGCTAATGACCTTGAAAGCACCATTGATGAAATGAGAAGTAGTGTCCAACAGATGTGTGATAGTCTAAGGAGCATAGCTGATATGATTTCTGATTTCTTCTTTTCCCCTTGCAGCACTTCATCAACTCAACTGGATTGTGAATGGTGCAATCAAAATTCATTGACTCTTGAAGGTTTTGTGTATTTTTTGGCGAGCATCAGAGTTCGTAGGAGTTAGCCTATTATGCAACCCTCGTAGGCTGATAGGATGGATAGAGGGTCTTGTTGGAGCTTGGCTTGGTTTCGAATTGTCAGAATTTTCCAGTTGGCTTTCGTTTGAGGTCAATTGGACAACTTTTGCTCAACTTACTATTTTTAGTAAGTGGTAGGAGCACCCCTGCTATTTTTAGCATTTCGGTCTAGTCACCTGGAGAATCAATCATTCAGCACCTAGCTTCAAACGGTTCATCAATCAGACTGGTAGTGAAGGAGATATTAATATTTATTTGTTAAAATAAATATTATTAAGTTGAAGCTTATAAAATTAAATTATAATATTTAATTAAATATTATAACTAAAGTGAATTTAATGAAGGGGGCGTACTTCATTAAAAGGGGGCCACTTTGAAATTTATTATATTTAATTAAGTGGGGCGCCCAACTGGTGATTATTAAATATTTCCGTGATTATTAAATTGAAATATTAATGTTGAATTTGAATATCATTGGGAAAAAAGAAGTATTTCGACCTAATTGTGAAATATAAGAGTTTTCATGGGAAAGGAAGAAATTATTATGGATGTTGAGAAAAGTTTTTGAGTTTCTTTCTTCCAGAGCACGGGAGCCAAGGGTTTCTATCTCTCAAGCCATTAAAGAACGATAAACTCTTTAGTGTTGCAGCCATTTGAGGTGGTGAAATATCCATTGAATTTGGTATTCAGGAGAGCTTCATCCAGAAGTTCTATTGTGCTTAAAGGTGAAGATTTTATTTAGGGTTTGAAGATTATTGAAGGTCTTTCAAGTGCAGACCCGAAGATTTATCATTGGCAGCCATTAACGAATAGTTTCCAAGCTTTTTGTTGGCTGCTACAGTGACGCGTGAACAGTACCCGCGCTACAGTGACGTGAATAGTGCCGCGCTACAGTGATTCGCTACAGTGACGTGGTGAAAATTAATACAAGGGTTTGTAGAATATTCATTGTAGAACAGAGGTTTATAGTTAAATCTTGAAGAATATTATATATTGCAGATCTGTGCAATTCTTATGTTGGCATGTGGGGGTTTATTTGAGCAAATCTGTGAAGGTGTATGTATGTGTTGATAGGGTTAATATACAGAAAAATCAGAAAGGCTTTACAGCTGTATAGACCCATTAAATACTAGCAGATTGGGCAGATTATAAACCATTAACAGGTCTGTAATAGTTAGCAGCACTTGTGGTCTGTTCTTTACCTACTGCTGGGCACTTTAGAGAAGCTTCAGGCCGTACAGCATCAAAACTGGAGTTAGCCATACAGCATAGAGGCATAGTGTTTTCATTCTTGGCTAGGGCACTTGACCTTTTGCTGTAAAGACTCAGCTACAGGTGGCAGCTAGGTCTAATGAAACTGGCAGCAGCATTTAACGTGGGGAGAAATTCATCGTTGACTATAGGCGTGGCTCTAATTGGAGAAATCTGATTGCTGTGTTTATTCCTCAGACCTACACTTGCTGCTTTGCAATTCTGGGGTATGGTGTTAATATTTTCTCAAGCATTGTATAAGTCTGATTTGATAAATCTGTTCTTGCTAAAAGCTATAATTAAATCAGATTTGAATTATACTAATATTTATTGTTAGCACTTACTTCATTTATTAAGTATATGTTTAATGCAACTCTTGGCAAAATATCATTTGAGAACACGAAAAAACAAAGAAATTCAAGAAACAAATAATTTAAACAATACCAAGATCAAAAAAATTATACCGGCAAGACTAGCTGATTTGAGAATAGCAGAGCTACTACAAGGTTCAAATTTTATCCAAGTTGGATGATATTCGTCAGTGTGTGGGAAATCTGATCTACATAGTACAAAGGAATCAAGATGAATGCCATATACCTCTTGCTGATTTGAAGTCAATTAGGGAAGTTGTGGAAGAAATCAAAACAAACCTTTTGCAAATAATTGGTGACAAAGATAGGATTGCCAAAATTGTGGATGAGGCATTGGAATGAAACAAGCAATCAAACACTAAATTGATTGAAGTTGAAGAGGCCTTAAGAGAAGCTGAAGATCAAATCATTGTTGCTCACTACTTCAAGGAACAAGAAGACAAGAAGAGAGCTAAAGAAATTCAAGAAGTCCTCAATGAGCTTGATCTCATACAAGAGACTTTTGACTTGAATCGTTGTTTTGAAAGAATGGGAAATTCAAATTTGCATCAACGTGTCTTTCAGGCTTATGATAATCCTTTATTTGAGGTTGGTGCTAATGAGTTTCATGAAAATCTTTTTTTTGAGATTAATAAGGAAATCTCTTTAGACACTAATGTTGAAAGGAGGAATTCTAGCACTTCTTCCAGTAGTGGAATAATGATACATGAGTTGCATAATGGCGAAACTACTGCTAATAATGATGCATCCACTCTTTAGAAAATGGAAAATCAAGGAGTGAGGAGGAATGAGGTCGTTGTTCTTGATTGGCATCAGAGAATTGATTGGCATTCCGATGAAGAGTTTATTCAATATTTGATGGGGATGTTGGTTAGATTTATATCAGATTTTATGTTTGCACCAACTTCTTTAAGGGTAACTGATTTCAAATTTGAGTTTGATGAAGGGTTCATTGAATCTTTCCGACAATTCATGACTCCTAATTTTGGATTTAGTTTTTTCAATGAATTTAGATTTGTTGAATACTTCTTGGAGTTTCAAGAGGTAATGATTTAGATGGAACGTATAGACTAGAGAATTCAAGTTAGATTTGTTCTCCGTCTGCAGAATGGGTCCTCTTTACTCATGATTTGGGATCCTGGTATCAATCAGTATTTGATGATAATCATTATATGTGAAAAGAAGGTATGTTGGAGTGAAAAGCGTCAAATTTTCAGTTCTATAGGTGTTGTTACCTTCTTTATCAGCCATTTGATGATTATTTATGATGATCAATTGGTGGTTTGAAGAGGAAATTGGAGCAAAGAATGATTCTTTGCTGTGATGGAGCTTTTAGAGTGGGTGTTTCCAGCTTTGTTTTTTAGCAGATTGGTCAAAATGAATGTGGATTTTCAGTATTGCAGCAGTTACTCATTTCCTTGCATGTTGATTTCTCTTATATGTGATGTTGAGTCATTCATTTTTGACTTGGTAGGCAGCTAGTACACTCATATTTTCGCTTCACAGTCTCTTTCCAGAGATGATTTTTGGCCTCAAAGGAGAGAAATGGTGGTTCAGACATATTAGAATCAGTTTTTGGATAGAGATCAAGCTCATTCTAGTGGTTATCCGTGCACATTCTCTTGTACTTATGTTCGGGGAAGCGAACCTTGGGCTGATTTGGTTCGTCATTCTGAGACTTTTGGTGAGAGAGTTGTGAAAGATTTCAAGTGTCTTCGTGATTATGTCGGTATTCTTCAGAGAAGGCATTGTACATCCTTGAGGTATATTGAGGATGAGATTGTTGAGCTCTTGCAAAGGGTTGTTTTCTTCTTTGCAAAAAGTCTTGAAGGAGTCACTTTTGCAGTCATGACTCTGTTTGATGCTTTGAGGAGTTATGCTGGTGAGAATATTTATGAGTTGATTAGATTCTTCATTTTTGTGCTTTGGAATGTGCTAGTCATTGGCATTGCACATATTGACTCCTCAAAGTTTATTGGGCGTGAGATGCTACTAGATTTTGATTTCAGTCCTTCCAAGTTTTTTAGTTTGAGTTTCATAAATGGTAACTTTTTGGAGTTACAAGGGAGGTTAGAGCAGAATTGGCACAAGGGCTTTATTTGTGTGATCAGAGTGGTGCAGCATCAGCATGGTGGGTCTTTTCAGAGATGGACATGGGACCTTGGGATCCTATATGTTTTGGTGGATCAGTTTGGAGTGTAATGGCATTGCTTGAGGACAAGCAATTTTGGGAAGGGCAGGCTGTAATGTCCCCATTTTAGCCATAAGCTCTTCTGTGACTGATAGCCTATTTTCGGAGGCCAGTAGGCTAGTCAAAAGTGCAAATTAGGGTTTCCTATTTTGTAGGAGGTTTCAAATGAGTTTTTGAAGGTTTGCATATGAGAGTTTTTTATGCATGTCTGGTGGAGCTTTCTGGGTTTTTGGAGAGCTTCAGGATAAGGTAACATGCATTTTGGTGGATACCTTGCATACGAGAAAGGTTCGGAACTACGGGTTTTCGGAGAGCTTGGTGTTGGCGTTTAAATGGCACCTACAGGTCTTGATTGTAGTCAAGCTATTCAAATGTTTGCAACACTTCAACGTTCTTTAAAGAGGAAAGTCCCTCTCTTGCTAGAATTGTGTTAGGAAGGGAAATGTTAACTGAGGGTTTCTATCTTTTTTTTGTAGCTAAGCGGGACCTGAGGTGCACAAACACAATGCGCCGTGTAGCTAAGCTTTTCTCGGTTTACAGATCTCGCTTTCGACTAACTAGCTTCTATCTATCCAATACCTTCAAGATGAACAGAGCATGAGGGTAAAGGCGCGGGAATGGGATGGTTGGATCACTTGAATTCACCGTCTCCAGAGGATATGACCGAGGCTCTGAACTCTCGGGTATACACCGGGATAAGGTTGGTACAAGTAAACACTCTACAGGGTAAACTAGATCTGAGATCTGCCAAGGAGGAGGGACTCCTATCCGAGGTATGAGCTTAAGAAATAGTTTACTAGAAACAACAAAATCACGATGCCTTGGCCAACGAGCTTGCTAAGGAGGAGGGACTCCTATCCGAAGTATAGCTTGGAAGTCAACACATTAAACAACATCAAACGATAACTGTCAATAACGAATATCCAAGGAGGAGGGACTCCTATCCGAGGAGGGAAATGAGACAACAAGTTATTAGACACAAGGCGTAGACATAACTCAAATAAGATGATCAAAACGCAAGCGCCTTCTGATATTCTTCTTCAATGCTTCATCAACGAACTACAAAAGTTGGGAAAGCAAAGGCACGAAATCATGCACAATTACAATCATCCAACGAACTCTCATCCAAGAGTGAACAAATATTCGCTTTCAAAGTTTGTTGGCAACAATGGCACAGCAATTTTGCATAGCAAGTAAAGGTTGAACAAATAATGAGCCCAAGGCTCTTATTTATAGAACTCAAAGGAGTGGGTAACCCCAAAATCTCCTTGAGTTAACAATGAGTTCTTGCCAATCAATTAGCAAGATTTATTCCTAAAAAGGGGGAGCAAGCAGTTAATTGGAAAGCTACTTCAGTTAACTGAAAGTAAACAAAGAGTCAACTGGAAACTACTTCAGTTGACTGAAAGCAAACTAAAGGTGAACTTAAATGTAAAGTATCCCTCCAAAATAGACATCCACATTTAGTGGAGATCTAAGATCCACGAATCATGGAAGCCGATTAGACATCCTTAATTAGTGGGATCTGACAATGCATGATTTAAGGAAAGTAGAGTTAAACTTGGAAAGAAGCATCAGAAGGTTCGCTCCCAACTACATCAGCAGCATGGCATCTTGGGTTGACGGGAGAAAATCAGTCAAACAGTCTCGTGAATACCACTTGGGTGTGGTGCAAAACACACGAGGCGTTTGGCTGCCATTAGTGGCGATGTCTCTATCCATTCAGTTGAGCTATGGCTTGGGGAGTTGTTGTAAATGAAATGATGGCGTGCAAACATGATCTGCCAGTTTCTTGATTTCCAGTCAATGTTAGGATCTTCTAACTTGGTTGATAAACTGCTGCGCCCATGAAACTTTTGACCCACCACGGATCATCAGAGTCTGCGGATGACGTACCGTGCGTTCCTGCGGTCACCAACTCAGGCATGACTATATATTCTTCTTCCATGCAAGGAAGATGTTATAACATTCTTACCGAAGTTGATAATGGCAACCACCCTATACATGATCAAATCATCTCTCTCTTGAATGGCGTCGTGGCTTTTGCACTGGCTGATTCAGCCTCAAGCAAAGGTGTTGCTTGTTTACCAGGAGTATCTTGATTGATGTGCTGTTTGCAAATCTGCTGTGTGCTTTAGATCTTCAAAGCCTCTTTTTGCAGATATTCTGTTAAATTTCTTTGGATCTCCACCTTGAGATTCAAACTCCTGTGTCTCCGTAGCTTTGGTATGAGGGTTTCCCACGGTCACATCTGCCACTGAGACTAAGCTGCCACCTGATTTTCAAAAGTGTTGCCGGTCATTAACAATTGCGATGATTACGTTGGTAGGGGATCTCGTGATCCCTGCTGATGGGTGAGACGTTTGGTGTGCCATGTATCAAGCTATTATCAGACCCTGGTTCCACAGTTTTCTGACCTTTAAAGGCTGCCTTTTCTTCTGTCTTGGCCATTTACATTCTTTCTTGTCGCTCTGAAGCCAGGAAAGATCGCCTCCACATCGTGTGATACTTCAGTTAAGTTGAGACAAAGTGTAGTCCTCTACTTGAACCTCGTGTATGCTTTTCTCTACTGGTGGAGCGACAGTCTCTATGATGATCTCACATTCTGCATTCCTTTCTATGTGAACTTGATTCTTAAACCTTTTCGCCGGCATGTCTTGTGAGACGTGGTCGAATTCGGTAACGTCAAGTTCATAGGAGGGTTTCTCCCTCTTCCTTCCTAGGAAGCCTTCGAGCCAAATAGAATCTCGGCGAACTTCACTAGGAGGGGCGTGAGGCCTGAGCAGCTAGATGTGTGGGCGTGGGAGCAATGTGTCTCGGTGGGCGGGCTCCAGTCGATGGGACTTTGTGTATGTCTTTGTGACAGCACAGTGATGTAGGCGGTTTGTTTCCGCGCGACACGCGTCCTACCCGCTGCTTCACACAATAGATTGTACGCCATTGAAACAAACCCTTTGGTTCTTCCAACAACTCTACTCTTTGGTTCCACCATACAGTGCTTCACTTCGGAGTAGGTTGTGGCGATTCTCCCACTCTTTGTTACGGGCAGCAATACCCTTGATTATGTCGCCGGAGATTCATATTGACTTTCCCAGGCTGGCATGGTGTCTGTGTTCTTGGTTTTGACATCCTCATCCCTTGGGGAGGATTGCACCATTGTTTCTGTCTAGGTTTCCTTCTTGAAGTGGAAGGTGGTGTAGACTGAACCTGTGGCGGCTTTGTTCTCTCTGGTATCACCTTCCTAGACTTCTTGCTGTCGAGATAGAGTTGGCTATTTCTAACCACTCTACTCGTTCTTTCTTCTATAGATGTGTCTTCTTTGGCATACCAATCCACTCTCGGGAGTGATTGAGAGTCAACTGAATCTGCGAAGAATGAGGGGAGAATGACTTCTCCTTCATCATCTGACAGGCCCTCAATGTCTGCTGACATGAAATCAGCAATTTGTGTGAGTCTGAATCTGCTGTAGTTCCTTCTCCGCACTTCATACTCGTCTTTACAATTCACCCAATAATCTTCCATAGAAGACTTATGTGACGAGTGTTGCTCAAGGTGTGCTGCATAGAGTCCCCTGGGATCATAGGATCTTCTATCAATGAGATACTTGAGGTTAAACCTCGCTGTTTCTTGACTCATCATCTTAGCATCTGCCGCGAATCCACATCTATACAGTCCCATTTCAACGGGAAAGTTAACAGCTGTCTTCCTCTTCAAGCGCAAGTGGATATGAACCTCGGACAACTGTCTCAGGAATTCCATGAAGACTACCCTATCTGAAGGGTATCTTGGTAGCATGGCAGGGTGGCCAATGTAGCCATACACGCGTATGTAGGAGAACGTAGGAAATTGGATGAACCAATCTGCCCAATCCGCCATTGCCTCTCTGGCTGTCTGTGAAATACGCACGTGCATCTCATGGTTAAGCTCACGTATTGTGTGCATAGTGAAGTGATCACTTGTCCTCTTGAAGTGCCTTCCCGCTTGAGTAAACTCAAGACGTGTGAAATGTTCGTGAACCTTCTGCACACCTAAGGTTCCCACATTGTTCAATAACCTGAATTCACCTTGGAAGGCGATCAAGTATACCAGGTAAGAGCACATGTGGAACCTATGAGCTTCCAGATACCTAGTGATTTGTCGGTGGAGTGTCACTGATCAAAGTGGCCCAGTCATAGTATTCCCTTCTGCCAATGATTTTAGCGATGACATAGTACATCCATGGCTGAAATTGACGACCATCTTCTTCTCCAGTGATTCTATTGAGTAGAGTGATTAACACTGCGTACTCATCTTTGCATTCTCCTCGTCCCAACGGCTTAGGCAAGTTTGCCTTTGTCACTTTTAGCCATTTTTCGGCCATAATCCTTTGACATTTGTCCTTAGCTGTCTCAAATGCTTTTTCACATTCCGTCAATGATATGACTTTGCTATTAGGATGTGATGGAATATCAAAACATCTTTCGATATCCTGAGGCTTTAAACTGCAAACAATTCTTCCATCTGCTGCTCTGATTTCTCTGGTGGTAGGGTTGTAATGCTTGATACAAGCGATTACAAGCTCTACGCTTTGTAGTGTGATGGGAATTGATGCGGCCTGTAGCAACCCGGATTCTTCGATATTCTGCAATGTTATTTGATTCATGCCTTCTAGCTGCTCCAAATCGACCACCGGATTTACTTGGTGCAGATTTGTGTCAACTGTTTTCAGGTAATCATGGAGTAAGACCGTCTTGGTCTCGTATTGCACCTGGGAGTACTGCATCCTGAAAAACTTGAAGATTGACTGTAAGCTTGACCTAGTTCAGATGATTTTCGGAAACCCTTAAAAATAGCGCCCTGCCGAGAAGTATTTTTCCGGAAAAAATCTGGCACATGGGTTTTGTTCGTGCTTCAATGCTGAACAAACCCAGTTCCTCAGAATTTTGATTCTGAATCTTTTTCGGAAAAACCCCCAAAAATAGGGGCAGCAAGTTTGCTGATTTTGGAAAATTTGTCGAGATGGGTTTCTCTGGAAAATGATGCTGAATCTACCCAGTTGATCTGATCTGATGTAGCCTGTTGCTTTTTCTGTCAGATGCAAGAAAACCTAAGACAAGAAGGGAGGAAATAGATAGAAGGTGGATTGGAAGTTTTATCTGATCTTCTTGAAAAAATCTATCTCTGGTCCAATCCTCAAAATGGCAATCTTTTCCTGCTTCAGATCTGCAAATAAAAATGAAGAACGGATGAAAACCTCCTTCAGATCTTCAATGGCGTCCTTGAGAGCTTGTGGCTGTTTTTATCTTTGAATCTGCAATGAAATAATGAAAAGGGGACGCCATCTCCTTGAATATATATGTTTGTGCTTCAGATCCACAAATTTGGGGACCTAACACAAGCTCAAAAGGTGATTTGAGTTTAATCTGAAGTTAAAAAGGTGATTTCCACCAATCGTGGAGCGTTTTAGCCAACTTTAACTCAAAAAGCTTTTGACTTTAGTCAACAAATGACCTTTGACTTCTTTTGGGCGTCCCTTTTCATCTTTTGCAAGTTTTTAGTATTTTCTCTCCTGAAAACCCCCTGTTTGATCCTGAATCTAGCGTTGTTTGTTGACCCTGAGACGTCACAGACACATTCACTGCGGAGCTGGATCCATACTGGAAAGAAGTGCTTGGGAGACTGCCTGATAAAAACTGAGTTTAGGGCTCCAAAAGAATGGGCGCCTTTCCCAAGAAAGGGCGCTTTTGCCAATGCCTTAGTGATTTTTCAATCTTCGTTCTTCAGCTTATTTGAAATGACCTCCCGTGCCTTGAACTGGATTTCTCGTTGATTGGAGAGTCAGATGTTTTCACTTGATGTCTTATCAGGTTCCTAGCTCTGCTTCGCCAGAAATGACTGTCTTCAGGAAATCTGAATCTCAAATTAGGGTTCCTTTATTCAAGGGCGCCTCTCCTTGAAAAGGGCGCTTTTGCCTTTTAGCTGGATTATTTTCATCTGACAAGTTGCCTACTTTGATCCAAATTATCTGTTGACTGCTCTGACAGATGTTGATGCTTGCAGTTGCGTTTACGAGATCTACTTGGGCTGAGAAAGATATCCTAGGAAGCCTTTTGTCATTGGTCAGCATCTGGAGGTCAAGAAAGAAGGGCGCCTTTCTTTTGGAAAGGCTCTTTTTCCTTAGAACTTTGTCGTCAACTGTGGTTTCTTGATGTTTCCTCAACTGCCTCTTTTTGCTTCGTCAGCAGTTGCTAGTGATCTATTCATCGGATGATCTGGATATTTGTTTCACTGTTGAGTCAGCAATCAAACGTTGAGGATGACCGCTTCGGATGATCTTACTGACTTTATTTGACCTTCAAAGATCATGGGCGCCCCTGCTTGAAAAAGTCGCCTTTTCAACATGTGAGCATTCTCCCCTTCGTAACATCTCCAGAGTTAGTCAAATTTTGACCTTTTTCACTTTCAGGAATCTCCTTCATCAAACAGCATTATTTTTGACCTTTTCCGCCGTGGTTGCGTCGTTGAAGCTTTTGGAATTTAACTTTCAGCTCCTGGTACTGGCCAATCTGCCATTAATGGCTGTGGAGCTCTTAACTTTGTTCTTGAAAAAGAGAAATAGACCCACCAGAGTAAAACATGTCTTTTGATGATTCTGACTTGACCGATGTGATCGTGAAGTTTTTTAAGCCTATCAAAATCATTTTCGATCATTTCTGGGAAGGTCCTATTTTCGGGGGATTTCCCTGAAAATAGGGGAAAAAACCCTAATTTTCAAAATTTCAGAATTTTGCACATGTGTTCCTTGACATAAACCCATCAAGATTCTATGATTGGTTTGACCTAAAACTGACTTAACATGGCATTTTAACAAGATTTAGCTCAATTTACACAGAATGCCAAAAAATTAATTTTGGGTACAACAAGAATGATGTAACATGCATCTCCATCTGACTACCTTTCCAGGCACTTACTATTTTTAGTAAGTTATGACGGCTGCCTGGTTTGTGCTCAAATGGCGTTTGGGAACACTTACTATTTTTAGCAGTATGCTATTTTTAGTAAGTTCTATTGTTGGCAGTGCTCCGATTGGCAATAGTTCAGCAGTCTAGTGCACTTTCCATTTCAGGCAAAGTAGTTTGGGTATATTTGGCTTTCAGCATTTTTGAGGCTCATTTTGGTAGATTGATTAATTTAAGTCATTTTAATATTTTAATGTCTCTTTGGGGTGGTGGGCCTAGCTCTATCGGCTAAAGCATCATGTTGCAGGCAAGAGGTCACGAGGTCTAGTCTCCCCACTGTCTCTATGGTACCGGAGGGCGTGTCGCGCCAGTGCCACCGGTCACATGAAAAAAGTTTACCAGGCGCACTGCAGTTTATAGGGGGATGGATACCCAACCGATTCCTGCAGTCTATATATATATATATATTTTAATGTCTCTTTGGACCCCATGGCCTAGATGAATGACTTAAGGTTGTTTTAAAATGTGGCCTTGGAGTTGGACGCTACTTTATGGAGGAGTTAAATATTTTTAAAAGTTAATATTTGCTTAATGAGCCTTTGGACGCCTAGGGAGTGGAGTAAAAGTTATATTTTAATTTTAATAATTTTCATGTGCTAAAGGGCGTCCACTTTTGGAGGGAAAGATGGGAATTTGAAAGGTCATTCAAAAACTTTATTTAAGCAAGGCTTTGCTCCAGCATTTGCATTTCATTATGGTTTATTTTATCGAAATGCTGCTGAAATGATTTTAGAGCTCTCGCTTCGAGGAAAACATACCTCCTAGCTCCATCCATTCAGTTTCGTACTCACAAGACAGTACCTAGCTAGATTCTATAGACTGTGCTTCATCTAGGAGTATAGATTGAGTTTATTTCTGATTTTGGAAATCAGATTGCTGTTGTATAATCTGATTTTAATGTTGTTGGTTCTTGTATGATTGTAGGTGATTTTCATTCATAGTTCTTTGTATGAAGTTTTAATCAATCTGGGTATTTGATCAATGCAATTCCTAGCACTAGGCACCCCATTTCTCAAGTTTTCAGATTATTTAGTGTTGGTTTGAATTTATTAGAGCAGATCGACCTCCTTGTCATAACCCTCGAGATTATTGACGATATTTATTGTTCTTATAATTTTTGATCTTTGTATAAGCTCGAATACATCTCCTTTTGTCTATAACGAAAATGATTAAATTTTGATTAAATTAAAATATTTTAATTCATTATCTTTAAGGAATGACTTTAATCATGTTTATCTTTATGAAATAATAAA
This sequence comes from Sequoia sempervirens, assembly GCA_007258455.2. NCBI lineage: Eukaryota > Viridiplantae > Streptophyta > Pinopsida > Cupressales > Cupressaceae > Sequoia > Sequoia sempervirens. The sequence goes on from VDFB02266217.1 coordinate 63,466, forward strand.
ATGTAATACAAGGTTAAGATTAGTGCCATCAGACTTGGTCACGTCCAGCATAAGTGACATTCTTGGAGGCGCGCACTCTTGAAAGGTGGTGACTCCACCAAATAGGTAGCAAACCGGAAGTTCGTGTCCCTACAGGTCTTTTAAGGGGCACTCAAGTCAAGCATAAGGACAAAGAGAATCGTGTGGAAAGAACGGAATCAAGAAAGCAACCAAAATCGTGTGAAAGACAAGGAGAGCCCGTGTTGCTACAAAAGGCACATCGACCAAAGGTAAGTACCCTCTCGCATTAAGACAAATTGTATATTCTGAGAATAACGAAAAAACTCCTATAGTAGATATACAGCATAATAATTACTTATAAGAAATCAGAAACAATAATGGTGATCGCTCTAATCTGTAAATTCAATACAATACATTAGTAATTATGAATACAATATGTTATCTCCTTGATGTGTTGGAATCAATAATTATAGATCTACCAATTTAGTTCAGGAAGTAATTCAAATTTCATAATAATAAATTTAGCGTATCCATTTCTATGGTTGTGTAAGAGTAAACCCATGATGGTCTGTAATATTGATTAAATGCAATATGAGACAACATTGAATGTTGATTGGAATCAGTAAACATATGTGATAATCGACTAAATATATTATACATTGTAAGGCAATATGGATTTGGATAAGCCACAATAATGTTGCTTACAGCAATTATTGTACCTTATCAAAACTATGATGACTTTACCTTGATGAATGGACTTCGGGTTGACATTCCTTTTTGCTAACGCTCAATAGGGAGTGTGTGGAGGGAAAGGCGGGTAAATTGGTCCAATATTGGATGGAGCCCAAGACGAGTAGTAAACCTTGAGGGTGTCCAACTCAAGATCGTGCACGTGCCCTTGGCACAGTAAATCTTCCATCCAACGAGGTTAGGAAGAGGAATGAGGCGAAGATCTATTATGCTTGGGAGTAAGAAGTCATATTTGATCATGATAGTTAATGCCCTAGATGATAATGCATTTATTTGTATGTGTAAATGTAAACAAATCTGTATCAGAATGGGATCCTAAAACTAAGAATAAACTAAGGTCTGAGATTCTAAGTGATAAATTCTAAGACAAATACGATTTTCTGAATTCTTCTCTTAATGCAGAATGTACTGAATGCAGAACATTAATAAATTTCGATGTTCATACTCAATGATTTCCATCATGCTTTATACAAGAGAGAGGAGACACATCTCCACAAAGATACGCGCCTCCAAGGAAAGACGCGTCTCATGAGAGGGCGTGTCTTCACAAAGTGAAGACACGTCCTTTCATGGGACGTGTCCCTTGATGGGTGCGAGTTCCTCACAGCCAGATTAAAACTTAATCGGTGTTGAAACAAAACAGTGTAAGTATCCAGCGATGAGAATAAAGCAAAGTTCAATTTATTTATATATATATCGAATTCCTTTAATTCGACTTTCTCAATTTTAGAAATATAACTGATGAGTAATTTCGATCACATATAAATGATGATGATGCTTTCAGCAATCATCATTTATATCTGATCGAAGCTACCTTGCATCAACACTCCCTCTTAGCTAGGGAAGATATTTAAAATCAAATAAGTAGTGATATCACCTTCACGCGTGATATCGAAGATATGGTATGATTTACTCAATATTGCCAAGTCACATGGCATTCTTCATAACACATCTTTATTATGGTATGTGCACTGACATCAAGTCACATGATGTCTGCCATAATTCATGGCATATCAATGGATATAACTATCCACCATGATTATCTCTTAAGGATCACAATGATCTTCAGATGATATCAAGTCCCATGACATCCATCAAAGTGTCCAAGAGATACTATCATGACATGTCCACGGATATCAAGTCACATGATATCTATCATGATAGTTTATCATTGTAGAGTCGTCACTTTACAATGTCAAATACAAGTGTTCATTATTAGAAAGATCGTCACCTTTCAATAATGTACACAGGGGGAGTAGGAACATAAAGTCATGGAGTCACACACATGACAAAAGAGTTTACACATTAAACATCTTTATATATTAGTACAATTTATAAACAATTTGTATTTCAAACATAAATAACAAATTACATTTCAACCATACCAAGTTTCTTCCTTGAAGTGCTCTACCTTGATTCGAGAGAGAGGCTTGGTGAGAATGTCTGCAGGTTTGATCATTTGTACTAATATACTCCAAACTGAATCACTTTCCTTTCCACCATATCTCTTACATAATGATGGGGATCTCAATATGCTTAGATCTATCATGAAAGACAGGATTTACAGAGAGTTTGATACAACTCTGATTATCACAAAGAATAATTGTAGGATTCAAGGGCTCAACAAAGAGTCCCACAAGCAATTTACGAAGCCAAACTGCTTCTCTTGCTCCCATTGAGGCTGCAATGTATTCGGCTTCTATTGAGCTCTGTGCAACTAAAGATTGTTTTCTGCAAATCCAGGAGATCATAGCCGATCCTAAACTGAAGCAACATCCTGATGTGCTTTTTCGATCGGTTACACTTCTAGCCCAATCTGAATCAAAGTACCCATGTAAATCTAGTTGATCATTCTTGTAAAGAAGACCATATCCAATAGTGCCTTGAAGATATCTCAAAATATGTTTCACAACCATTAAGTGAATTTCCTTTGGCTCACACATAAACTGGCTGAGAACATTCACTGCATAGCAAATATCAGGTCTGGTGTTAACCGGATACATCAAGGATCCAATCATCTGTCTGTAAAGTGTTGGATCTGCACACTTGGATTCTACTGCTGCTTCTTTCAATTTGTGAAGGTTGGTTTCCATAGGTGTAGACATTGGTCTACAGTCCAACATTCCAAATCTTTTCAGAATATCAATAGTATACTTCCCTTGGTTTAGTATAATGCCCTCTGATTTCTGCCATAATTCTAAACCTAGGAAGTAGTGTAGAATGCCTAAGTCTTTCATGTCAAATTCAGAAATTAGATCTTGCTTCCCTTGAGCAATGAGGTGATCTTCTCCTGTTATCAGCAGGTCATCAACATATAAAATAATTATTAGCATATCACCTTTGATTACCTTGAAGTAGAGATTGGAGTCGGCCTCATTCTTGGAAAATCCTAATCCCAAGAGATAGCTATCAATTCTTTCATACCAGACCCTGGGAGCCTGTTTAAGTCCATAAAGAGCTTTCTTCAGTCTGCATACATGTGAGTCAGGTTTATGTATCACAAAACCTTCAGGCTGTTCCAAATAGACTTCTTCAATGGTTCCATTCAGGAAGGCAGTTTTCACATCTATTTGATGGATCTTCCAACCTTTAGCTGCTGCAATGGCTAACACTGCTCTCACTGATATGTAACGGGCAACAGGTACAAATGTTTCTTCGTAATCAATGCCTTCCTTTTGAGAAAAACCTCTTGCCACAAAATGTGCTTTATATTTTTCTATACTGCCATTAGCAGCATGCTTGATTTTAAAGAGCCATTTGGAAGAGACAACAGATTTCCCTTTTGGTCTAGGCACTACATCCCATACATCATTCTTTAGAATGGACTAATATTCCTCCATCATTGCATCTTTCCATGCTTGATGTCTGAAGGCTTCTGAAACACTGACAGGTTCTGAATTTATGATGTTGTTCATTAGAGCAACATAGCTAGAGAACCGTTTGGGTCTTTTACTTTCCCTAAACGTTCCTTTGGGTGCTGCATGAATCTCAGCTTCTTTGATCATCTTTCTAGCCCAAAGTGGCCTCTTTCTACCGTTGTCACCTGTATTCTCATCAGAAGTAGATAGAAGTTCATTTGGTACTTCCTCAGGATGCTCCCTCTGAATCTCAGGAGCAGGTTCCATTTCAGGTACTCTAAGGGAATAGGTTTCTGTCTCACTAGAACTTCTTGCCCTCTTGAATGCAATGTCTTCTTCAAAGATAACATCCCTGCTCAATTCAATTTGTTTCTGCCCGGGTATGAATATCCTATAGGCTTTGGAGGTTTCACTATAACCCACAAATATTCCCTTCTTTCCAGAGGGTTCTAGTTTGAATCTCTTCTCTTTGGGCACATGAATATAGACAGGACAGCCAAAAATCCTAAAATGACTAATGTCAGGTTTTAAACCGGTAAAGGCTTCTTCAGGAGTTTTGTTATCGAGATGAGAATGAGGACATCTATTCTGAATATAGACAGCAGTCCTAGAGGCTTCTGCCCAAAAAGAGGTTTCAACGTTTTGGTCCAGCAACATTGCCTTAGCAGCTTCTACAATGGTTCTATTTTTCCTTTCAGCAACTCCATTCTGTTGAGGGTTGTAGGCAACTATGAACTCCCTCTTAATTCCAGCACTCATGCAAAATTCTTTAAAAATTTCAGAGGTGTATTCTTTCCCATTGTCTGTCCTTAAGGTTTTTATTTTCTTTCCAGAGAAGTTTTCAGAGAGGGCTTTAAACTCTTTGAACCTTTTGAGGATTTCTAATGACTCTTTACACTTAAGGAAATAGATCCAGGTTTTCCTAGAGAAGTCATCTACAAATATGACATAGTAAAGAAATCCTGCTTTAGAGGGTATAGACATGGGTCCACATAAGTCTGAGTGAACCAATTCTAACACATTTAGGGTTTTGCTCAAACTATAGGGAAAGGACCCTTTTGTATTCTTTCCTAAGGCACAACCTTTGCAAGTTCCTTCATGAGATGATTTTAACTTAGGTAAGCCTGTCACAAGTTTTTCTACAGAAGGTAGGGAACGGAAATGAAGGTGTCCTAATCTTCTATGCCAGATCTCATTTGAATCAAAGGTGTCAAGGGTAAGGGCTTGTTTGACTTCAGTGCATAGTTTGTAAAGGTACCCTTGTCTCACACCTATGATTTGGGCTTTCTTGATTGTTGAGTTCTTAGGCCATGCTATAACTTTCCCATCCATGAAGGCAACTCTATAACCATTGTCTTCAAGTGCAGAGATGGATATGAGATTCCTCTTTATACCAGGTACAAATAAGACTCCAGTGAGTTGAAGGGAGAGACCAAATTTCAATGTGATGGAACAAGTTCCAACCCCTTTTACTTGATGTGTAGAGTCATCCCCAATTGTTACATCTTCATCAGACTCTTCAGTCATAGTGTCTAAGTTTTCTCTAAACCCTGTGATGTGCCTCGAAGAACCACTATCAATTACCCAGTTGTTGAATTTGTTAGATACTTGACTAGATAATGCTGAATAGAACACAAAGTTCTCAGATTCATGATCTGAATTTGTCTTTCCTACTTTGGCAAAGGATGCTTGTTGCTTTGATCTGTCAGGGCATTTCATTGCATAGTGGCCATATTGATCACACCTAAAGCATTGCACTTGAGAGATGTCTTTCTTCTTAGAAGATCCCTTTCCATTGGAATTTCTCTTTCTTTTAAAAGATCCTTTCTTGTAGGAGTTTTTCTTATTCCTTTTATTAGACGATATGTTGAGTACATGAATATCTTCATCTATGTTTTTCTGTTTGTTTTCTTTTGAGGAGAGTCTTGTTTCTTCTTGAAGGCAGTCAGTTCTTAGCCTGTCAAACTTAGGGAGTTTGGATCTTGCACTTATTCCTTGAACAAATGACTCCCATGAGTTTGGTAGGCCTCCTAGTGCAATTAGAGTTAATTCTTTGCTATCAATCTGATATCCAATTGTGGATAATTGATCTCTCAGTTCAATAATCCTCATGAAGTATGCATTAATAGACTCTCCTTTGTTTATTTGAGCATTGTTGATTAGCCTTTTTAAAGCAAGAGTCCTGTAGGTGTTGTTGATCTCATAAGTTTTCTCAAGAGATTTTAACATATGATATGCAGTTTCATGCTTTGCTAGGATGGGCACTATATGATCCCTAACTGCATCTACTAGGATTTTCATGGCCTTTTCATTGTTTTCTATCCATTGAGATTTCTCAGATTCAAACTCTAATTCCTTCATATTTTCTCTCACAAGTGAGTCTAGCTTATTCTCTCTAAGGATCATCATGATTCTAAATTTCCATGATGTGAAGTTGTCTGCTCCAGCAAGGCGATCTTCAAATCTGATCACACTTGACATTATGAAGAATGTGATGTGAATTCGAATTTTAGAAAAATACGAATCTTCTAGAGCAATCTGATTTTAGATTT
>VDFB02266218.1:0-104146 GCA_007258455.2 Sequoia sempervirens
CTTCTCTTTACTCACCTCTTGTTCGGAGGCCAAAGAGTATAGACCCAAAATCTCCTTGAATCAAATGGCTTCCTAATTATTTGTGGTTTCAAAGAGCATAGTATCATATGGGAATTATTGGTACGTTATTACCAAGAAGTTGCTTGTAACTTGGATCCCTAATAACCTACCTTGCTCAAAAGCCCTTGTGATCAATCTTCCCAAAGCTTTCATCATTATTATGAAGAGAAAGGGAGAGATGGGGTCTCCCTCCCTTATCCCACATGATGCTTCAAAGAAACCTTTTGGAGTGCCATTGACCAAGACCAAATACCTTAGACTAGCTACCCAATTGTATAGCTAGTCCAACCAATGTTTGTCAAATACAAATGCTTCCATAATTACCTTGAGGAGAAAGCACCAATTCACCCTATCATAAGCTTTTTTGATGTCCAATTTCAACAACATGCTTGGCTTCTTTATTTTTTGGATGGAGTGTATTGCTTCTTGGGTAATAATCACCCCATGAAGAATCGATCTAATAGGTACAAACCTAGTCTTCTCCTCTGAGATGATGGATGGGAGAATGGTATTTACCCCATTGGAAATTGTTTTTGACATGATCTTGTATAGAGTGTTGCATAGGGCTATTGTGCAATACTCATCCAACAAGGTAGGATTTTCCTTTTGGTGGATCAAGGAAATAAAAGCATTGTTAATTTCTCTTGAGACCTTATCGGTTTGCCTAGAATCTTTGATTACCTCTACCACCTCTCTACCAATTGTCTCCTAGTATTTCAAAGAAAACCTTGTTGGAAAGCCATTTGGACCTAGAGATTTATCTAGATGGAGCTACTCCAGATTTTTTTTGATTTCTTCTTCCAAAAAATTATTTGACAATAATTTATTTTGCTTTATCATCACTAGCTTCAAAATGCATGTCAATACTTGTTGTTGTGCATTAAGGGTAGATACCTCATTGTTATTCAACAAATTCCTTAAAAAGTTGATTGTTTCTTCTGCTATTTCCTTCGGCTTCTCTAAGGAGACCTTGTTTGAAGATCTTATGGATGTGATTTTGTTGGCATCCCACTGAGCTTTGGTGACATTATGGAAATATTTTGTGTTCTTATATCCCTCCTTAATCCATATTTCTCTCAATTTTTTCCTCCAGAAGGATTCTTCCTTTCCCAAAATATCTTCTAGATTTTGTAAAAGAACTTTCTCCCTTGGATACCTCCCTTTATCCATGTCATGAGCTAACACCTCTTCATTTAAAGAGTAGAGTTTAGCTTACAAATTATGTTTAGACTCAAAGATATTTTTGAATCTACTCTTATTCCAATCCTTTAGCTAGCTCTTTAGGATCTTCAATTTTGTCACCACCTTTAAAATTTTGGAGCCCACAAGGCTCGCTTCATTCCACCACTAATGAACCAATTCATGATTTTTTTGTCTTTTAGCCACATATTGTCAAACTTGAAGGGGCATCTAATAGGTCTTCATTCTCCTAGAATGTCTAGGTTGATAGGGAAATTGTTTGAGCCTGAGGAAGGATGAATGTTACCTTCCAAGGCAAAAGGAAAATCACCACGATTTCCCTTAAAAATATGTCTGTCTATTTTTTTTGTAATGTTACAGAAGCTTCACCTACTATTTAACCAAGTATATTCCCCATTTGACAATTGAAAATTCATTAATCTGTTTCTTTTTATAAAGTCCTTAAAATTAGACTGGGATTGTTGCTTCCTACAAACCCCACCTCTCTTGTCACTATTATACAAGATGGCATTGAAATCACTCCCCAAAATGTAGTACTCTATAGCATTATTCCCCCAAAATGATTCAATTTCTTGCCACATTCTCCTTTTCTAAGTGCAAGAGCTTGGACCATAAATATTGAGGAGAAAACTTAGGTTAGAGGAAAAACTCCTTACCTTGCACGCCATCCAATTCTTTCCTACTGTTGTAGGTTCCATATCAATTGCTTGTGGTTTCCAAATGGTGATCACACCCCCAAAGGTTGAGCCACTAGAGCCAATAGATTCCATTCACCAACACTTCATTTTCTTTTTAAACATTTTTGCTTCTGCTAAAGAGAGCTTGGTTTCTTGGATCATTAAGATGTCTGCTTGGGATGTGTCTAATAAGTGCCTTCCTAGACACTTTTTTGTTAGGGGTGTTTAAGCCCCTAACATTCCATGAAAGGACCTCCATTGTTCCTTGGGAAGGGTAACAACCTTGTTGGATCTAAGCATCATGGTCAATTTTATTTGTCACTCCACTTCCCCATCCAAGGATCTCAACTCTTGGATGATCTTCCTCCCCCGCCTTTTTCCAGTGTCACAATCCAAAGTTCACTTAGAAGGAGCTTTAGACTTTATTTCTAATTTTTTAGGCTTTGGAGTCAATTGATCTAACTCTATGGTCTTAGTTTCCTCCATTGGAAGAACATCCCCTTATTCCCAACTTTCCTCTTCTTGATCCTCATCCTCCAACCCAATTGTGGGGGATTGGACCTTATCATTGCTTAAATCTTGCTCTAGTTGATGAGTGTCTTCCCATTCCCTACATGTGAGCCCCATTAGTTCAAATCCTACCTCAATGTATGTTTCCAACTCTTCATCCAATTGTTTAAGATCCATTGGATTCAAGGGTTAGTTTGCAGTTGCACGATTTTTGTTCCCTCATTGTTCTTCAACCACTAGATCTTCAACGTATTTCAGTGGAGACTCCAGCCCTGAGCACTCCTTCTAGACTTCAACCATTAGATCTTCAAATTGTTTCAATGGAGGCTCCAACCCTAGGCACTCCTCCTAGACTTCCAAGGAGCAGTTACTCATTTTAAATGTCCTATTAGGTGTGTCGGTGTCACCTTCTAGCACTAGATTTGTTCCTTCACTTTGACGTTCTTCCAAAGCCTTCTCCTCTTGATAGCATTCCCCAAGTGATCTTATCCTCAATCCTTTCAATTGACTCACCCTCTCCAATTTATGTAGCCATCACCTCTCAACTATTAAAATCTCTAGTTCTTTCTAGCGAGTGTTATTTACCTTGAATTCAACACACAAATGAACACAATAAACAACCTCATTCTAAGCATATATTTCTTTCACACATAAATGTGCGTAGTTGATTGTCAATTTCTTCCAAAATCTCTCTATCCCAATATTCCAAAGGGAGATTAGGCATTTTATACTATTTCTAGAGGTACTCCATTCAAAATCTTATAGCATCAAAGTTGGTCTCCCATGGTCTCATATAAAAGTTGAATCCATCCATTCTTAGAAGTTCTAATTCCAAAATATGGTGCCTTACTTTTGAGGTGATGCAATCTATCGCAAAAATTTGTTCCCGATAAACTTTATGTTCACTTCAGATCCCTATTTTTCTTTCCACCAATTCAAAAGCTTCTCTTTATCATGTGATGGATTGAACCATTTTACAATGATTCCACATATTGAGAGATGTGATTCATAAGGCTAGATTATTTTTGGTGGCAGTTGGATCACCTTCCTTGATTCCTCCTTATGTTGTTTACCTCTTCTATATTTTTGAAAGGTTTCGTGTCAATTAAGGGTTGTGATCTTGTCTGTCCCCTAAAACCAATTTCGTTGCATAGGAGGGTCATATCCATATTGTATTCTACCCAAGGGAATGGTGTTTGTACACATTGCAAACATAGGAATTCCCTCCTGAGAATCATACCGTTGCCAACCATTCCTTCCTCTCGACACTCTATTATCAGCTTGATGTAGGAACATCTAGGGGTGCTAGCAATCCTATATCACCAAAAATATTGTTATTTTATTTTTTTCATTTTTAATAAGGGCTTAAGGGTTGGGAAAATAATATTTTCATTTGCAACAATGTAATTTCCCTTTGTGTGAAAATGTAAATGTAAATTTGATGGGAAATAGGTCCTGGAAAAATGGTAAAAGCATCTTTTGGAGGAATATTCCATTTAGGCATCCCACTTTTGGAGGAGGTAAAAAATTATCATCTTGTTATTTTGGCATGGTTTTCATGCACATGTGTCATAAAATGTCATAAAGTGGAGCTACAAAAGAATCTTGCATGTTGATTGCATGTCTTTGCATGTAAAGTGTAACCGACAAGGTGTAAGGAATATGTAAGAGGTTGTAAGATGTCATAAACCATCAAATCTAATTGGACAAGAGTTTAGGCCATGCATTGGACCTCATTTCTTATTGCAAATTTTGAAACTCCCAAAGTTGGGTGTGGGTTTTTGGAGGTGGTTCCAAAAGATTGTTTTGTGAAACCATGGGTTGTTTTCTCCACACACTTTCTCTATATTATTCATGCCTTTTCCTTTTTTGAAGGGGGCTTGGAGAAGTGAAGCTTATATACCCAGATGTTGTCAAAAAATTTCCAAATTGTTGAAGACTCATTTGTTGTAGGTGTTGCATGTAAGATTGAAGAGGATCCCATGAGCTTCACTTTGATGTAATCTTTTACATGTTTGAATAAAATATAAGTTGCAAATTTCTCTTCCAAATTTGTGTGTTTTTTATGTATTTACAGCCTTCTTGTAATGTGTTTTGTGAGGTTTTTGTAATCAGATTTGAAAGGGAGAGTCTCCCATTTCATCACAGCTTTGTCGCCTCAATTTTGATCCGATCTGAAGCTTGTTCCTTTTATTGCCAACAATGCTACAAACCTTCGATTTTCCCAGGATTGGAATTGCTACGAATCCCCTTCGACGACATTTGTCCATCTCATGAATCTACTACTTTCACTCCAACATGCCATTTGAAATGTTTTTGTGATTCAAATCTTATTAAATATAGATTAATCTATAATACATAATCATTAAATTCCATTAACTACCAATGATAATATAATATATTAAATAAATCTACAATACAATCACATTTTAATAATAAGGATTAATTATATATAATCATATATATTAATAGTTATCTATTAGTACTTATCTATTAATATATTATAATAATACATTATAATAGTATAAGTCTAATATCTAATATTTTATTATAATATTATATATAATAATGGCTCTAGGAAAATTCACTGCCAGTAATTCACTGATGGAAAGTTCATCATCAAAAATTCACCGCGGGAAAATTCACCGCCATGGAAAATTAACTGCCAAAAATTCATGCAATTAATTTTTTGCGCGGTGAATTGTCATGGCGGTGAATTTTCCCACAGTGAATTGTTGGCAGTGAATTTTCCGTCGATGAATTGCTGGCAATGAATTTGTCGTATGCCTATAATAATATATAACTATATTAAAAAATTAATTAAAAAATAAACATTTTGAAAACAATATTTTTTGACTTCTAGATAAATTATTCTTATTAGTCCCTGCCTTTATAGACAGGAGACTAATGTTTTCATTGTGCTCATGCCTATTAATTGCTTCCTCGAGAGTCGTGTAGACAATGTTTTATTTTGGGCCTCCTAATGTTTCCATGATTATTTTATTAAAAGGAAATTTTTGGATTTTCTTTACAATTTTGTCATTGGTTGTCATGATTTTCCTTGTGGTTTTGTGTTTTTTTTAATCAATTTAATTTTCCAAATTAGTTTAATGAATTCCTAATGTTTTGTTGCTATCAGAAATATTTCATGACTTTGTAATGTTCTTTGATATAGTCGTGTCTTTGGGCCCAATGTTTTCATTGATACGTGGCATTTTAGCAAGGACATTGTGCATTTACTATTGGCACATTTTCATTTATTTTCCTCGAGAAGCGTCCATGCTAATGTTTCTAGGTTATTTTATTAAAAGGCAATTGTGGCCTTTTCTTTGAATTTTGTCATTAGCTGTCATGATTTTCTTGGGGGTTTTGTGTTATTTTAATAAATTTAATTATTCTAATTAATTTAATGAATTCCTAATGTTTTGTTGCTATTGGAAATATTTCATGACTTTGTAATGTTCTTTGATATAGTTGTGTCTTCACGCCTAGTGTTTTTGTTGACGTGTGCCATTTTAATGAGGACATTGTCATCTACACTCTTCATCAGGAATAGATCCAAAGACCATTAATATTTATGTATGTTTTTGTTCATCACAAAGGATTTATTTTAGGTTGGTTTTTCCATTTGGTTCAGACTGTTTGATTTGAGGTTGAAATTCCAGGGTTCATTGAGGGTTTGATCCATGGTGTTGAAGCTTAATAAAGAGGCTTTTGTGTTGTTACATCTTACATCCATCATCTTTGTGGGTTATCTGGTCATTTGTCCGATTGTTTGATGAGGGTAACCCGGTGGTCCTGAGAGTGGTTTATGATAGCCGTGATTGAGCTTTTGAAAATGAGGTTTTAGGTTTCCCTATATCTCTTTTTATGGTCCCAGATTTATTGGGAGGAAAGGAGTGGACGGACTGACCGGAATGGAAGGGGTGAAATCTGTTTCTGTCAAGAGGGTTTATGTCTATTATATTGGAAGCAAAAAATGAGGTGTTTGTAAGTTCCTATATCTTTTACAATGTCATTTTATAGTTTTTACATCTCTACATTTTATGCATTAATGTATAGTGTTTGTTCTTCTAGGCATTTTATAGGTTAATGTCTATTCTTCCTTATCTTCCAATGATTTTATGGGTTAGTCTCTCTTGTGGAGTTAACGACTTAACACCATAATTCATTAATGTCAACTTCTCTCCTGGCCACGATTAAGAATGGAACTAATCTTTTCTCTACATGCATGCATGCTAGTTGCACTTAAATCTATTAAATGGAAATGAAAATTAAGTCTAAATACGTGCAACATTCCTCGTGAATCCTGTTGGTAATGTTTTTTTTTGCAATGCTATTTTTTCTTGGATTATTTTATTGAAAGGAAATTTTGGCTTTTTTTTGCAATTTTCTGATTGGTTGTTGCCATTTTCCTTGGGGTTTTATGTTTTTTTAATAATTTAATTATTCTAATTAATTTAACATATTTGTAATGTTTTGTTGCTATTGGAAATATTTCATGACTTTCTAATGTTCTTTGATATAGTTGTGTCTTCACACCCACTGTTTCTATTGACGTGTGGCATTTTAACAAGGACATTGTGCATTTACTATTTGCACATTTTCATTTATTGTGAATAGACTGAAATGCAAGCATCATTAATGGCTTAATATGGAGTGAAATTTTAAGTCTGTCAAGAAAAGGATTATTTATGTTATTTATTCATTTGCTCAGATTGTTTGATGAGGCTGAAATTTGTGTCTGTTGAGAGGGTTTATGTATATTGTATTGGAAGCGAAAAATGAGGCGTTTGTAAGTTTCTATATCTTTTGTATTGTCGTTTTATAGTTTTTTACATCTTTGCATTTTATGCATTAATGTCTAGTGTTTGTTCTTCTCTGCATTTTACGGGTTAATATCTATTCTTCCCTATCTTTTAGTGCTTTTATGGGTTAGTCTCTCTTGTGTAGTGAAAGAATTAACACCATAATTCATTAATGTTGACTTCTTTGTTGGCCATGATTAAGAATGGAACTAATATTTTCTTTGCATGCAGCATGCCAACTGCACTTTAATCTATTAAATGAAAATAAAAATTAGGTCTAAATAAGTGCAGAATGTCTAGGTATAAAATCATTTCATCAATTGGTAATATTTTGTTCGTATTGGAAAAAAAAATTAGATTGAAATGTAGGCATCATTAATGGCTTATGGTGTGAAGTTTTAAGCTTGTGGAGCAAAGGATTATTTGGGTTGTTTATTCATTTGCTTAGATTGTAAATATATTGGAAATATTTCATGATTTTGTAATGTTCTTTGATATAGTGATGTCTTTGCATCGAGTGTTTCTGTTGATGCGCGGCGTCATTGACTAATGGATTGTGGTGTCAAGTTTTAAGGCTTTCAACAAACGCAAATTTGATCCTTATCAAACAATCTGTCAAAAAAAGACACATTTGAAAGTTCCTATATCTTTTACATTGTCATTTCATATTTTTTATGTCCTTCTAATGGGTTAATCTTTGTTGTTCCTTATCATTGAATGCTTTAATAGGTTCATGTATGTTGTTCAGTTAAAAACTTAACACCATAATTCATAAATGTTGAATTCTTTGTTGGCCACCATTAACAATGCAACTAATTTTTTGTTGGTCATGCATGCATGTCAATAGGAGTTCAATCTATTAAATGAAATGTAGGTCTAGATAAGTGAAAAATTTGTCTACAATATGGTTGGGGCAATTAAGTTCCTAGTATGAGTCATGACACTCCTTGTCTGCAATGTGTTTAGTCTACGCAAAGTGATTACATTTTGCACCATCGTTTTTTCATACCTCAATGTATGTCATCTATTTGCAAAATAAAAATGCTTGATGATGATAAATGTGCACTTGTCAAGGCTTATGACGATATGTTCATCACTTCTCCTTTCTTCATCCATTCACATTACTAACTATTCCTCCCTTCTCACTAACATTTTTTTCTAGCTAATATTTCTTCTATCCATTCTATCCTAATCAATTAATCTTCTCCACATTCGATATTGATCAATCTAATTGTTTTTCCCTTCTTACTAACCTTCTCTTCTAGCTAATATTTCTTCTATCCATACACATAAATCATCTTATCGGTAAATTTGCCTCAAATTTTCACCAAATTTCTTGATAGGTCAACATAATCCCGTTTCTGCAAGGGCAGGACCTGATTAAATTTTTTTTTAATTTTTCTTTGAGACAACATTAAAAATCACATTGTCTCAAAGGGGTAAAATATAAACACTTAAAACTGTCTCAAGTCTACAAGAGAATTTTCTAACTCTAATTTTATCTAAACCCTAATTTTCAATTGAACCTAATCTAGTCTTTTTAACATTTTAATAATTAAATAATTTTAATTATTTAATTATTATAATTATTTTCTCTCACCATTTCGTGGATTAAATATTTATATTTAATTATTTAATCTCTAATCCTATTTCATCTATGATTAAATAAATAATATTATTTATTTAATTATACTAACCTAAAGTTTCCTCTATAGTTAATTTAATTAATTATTCATGACATCAAAAATAAATAAATTTTTATTTTGTCACAATTTCCTCTTTACTTAACTTTTTTATTTTCTATTTTCTTTTTCAGTTAACTCTTCAATTTCTTTATTTCCTTTTTCACTTGATTGACCCTTTCTTTCACTTGACTGCCTCTTTCTTTTAGTTAACTCTTCCACTTTTTGTTGTTCTCTCCACTCATCTCTTACATATTTCTATTTTCTCATTCACTTTTCTCTTCCATCCTTCTTACATTTTCCATTTTTCAAATGAAAAACTTTCCTTTGCACATTCTCTCATTCAATCTTATCCATCGATCTTCTAGTCAATCTCATCCATTTGTCTTTCCAACTTCATCTATATTGATATTTTGTTCTTGGTTTTGAATTTTGCTAATTGCAAATGATATGTTGTTGTAGCATCTACATTTTTAATATGGAGTTTGACCTATATTCTTGCAATTTCCTAATTGTCTTTTGAAATTTTGGTCATGGTTTTCTATTTTTTCAATCCAAGTTAATTGTGTGTTCATGAAACGGTGATAGACGTTGAAAGATCTCTATTTGTTGAAAATATATCTAACGTATCATGGATGTTTTGAGGCATGTACATCATGGATATCTTGAATAGATAAGACTTTTGTTGAAGATGTGTATTTGGAACTGTTAAAATGAATATTGTGCTATTTTTTTGCAATTTTGTCATTAACAATTGATATTTTGTTCCTAGCTTTGTATTTTCCCAATTGCAATTTATTGTTCAGAGCAATGAAGAGAAACAATTTATCAATTCATAATGATTTGAGTTCATGTGGCTTGTGTGTGTGACTACGTTTTGCTTTTATTTGGATATAATTTTCACTTATTGTAAATAGAATCAAGTGCAGTCACCATTAATGCATTATGGTGTTAAGTTTTATGGTTGTTAAGCAAAAGGTTCATGTGTGTACGACCACATTTTGCATTTATTTAGATATGATTTTCATTTATTGTGAATGGATTCAAGTGCAATAATTGCCATTAATGGATTATGGTGTTGAGTTTTGAGTCTATATATATGTGTGTGTGTGTGTATATATATATTCAAGTGCAGTCGTTGTTAATAAATTATGGTGTTAAGTTTTATGGTTGTCAAGCAAAAGGTTCTTGTGTGTGCAACTACATTTACATTTATTTAGATCTGATTTTCATTTATTGTGAATAGATTCAAGTGTAGTTGCCATTAATGGATTATGGTGTTGAATTTTGGGTCTGTCAAGCAAAGGATTATTTGTGTTGTTTATTCATTTGCTCAAAACATTGAATCAGGGTGAAATCTATGTCTCATGAGAGGGTTTATAGCTATTGTGTTGGAACCAAAAAGGGAGACTTTCCTAAGTTCCTATATCTGTTGTTCGCTATCATCAAGTGCTTTTATGGGTTAATTTCTATTGTTCAGTTAAAGATTTAACATCATAATTCATCAATGTCGACTTTTGTATTAGCAACCATTAACAATGCAATTAATGTTCCCTTTGCCATGCATGGATTCCAGTTGCACTTCAGTTTATTAAAACAAAATCATAGGTTCATGTCTACATATATATATATGTATGTATTTATGTGTATGTATATATATAAGTATATATACATATATATGTGTGTGTGTATATATATGTGTGTGTATGTATATATACGTGTGTGTGTGTGTATGTATGTATGTATATATATGAATGTGTTTATATATATATATATATATATATATATATATATATATATATATGCATATGTATATATATATATGTGTGTGTGTATTTGTATGTATACATATATATGTATGTATATATATGTGTACATATATGGGCGAAGGCATGTACCTATTATTTATGCATACATGTGTGAAGAAAATACTGAACAGTATTAACCTCTGAAACAAACTATATAGAAGGCGGTTTTAGAAGTTGTTAAAATTGCTACACAATTTATATTGTCTATTGTTCCACATGTCAAATACACATGTGATGTTTAGGCCCCATTTATTTAGAAGCATGGCATAGTGTGTTTTGCAGCGGTATTTGATTTTGCAGGGGTCTATGCCAAATGTTTATTGTTTGGCATCTTTCCTTTGTTGAAGAGAATGATCTACTACTATAACAATGTGAAAAGGTATGTTCTGAACCAGATTATGCATTTGTAGATTCTATGACATGAGATCTAAAAAGAAGAGAACATAATATTTTCTACATAGTGATTGTTCTAATAGCTTTAACAATTACATGCACACTAAGTATGTAGGATATTTCATTTCAAAACTCTCAAATCAATTATATGTGCTTGAAGCTTAGCTTTTTCTATAGTCTCATTTCTTTCATAGGTTTTTGGAATTGTGTTGCACATTTCTTTTTGCAATATATGATGCATGATCTTTACATATTCTAATTTATTTTATCTTTGGTTTATGTTTTATTTTGCTTCTAGTCTTGGTGTTGCACCAATCACACTACCATAGTTGTTATCATCATTCATATGTTTTCCATTAGTCCATGTTCACACGACTCATAGTCATCATGGTCTCTTACATCATCATGAATAATACTAAGTGCTACAACAAGATGAAGTTATTATGAGAATATGTCTTACTTATCTATTGCATTTTTTATCTCACCATTATCCATGATCAATATGTATATGTATATATATGTAATTATATATGTATATGTATATATATGTAATTGTATATGTATGTATGTATATATACATATGTAATTGTATATGTGTATGTACATATATGTAATTCTATATGTATATGCATATGTATATGACTATGTACATTAATGAGCCTTCTTATTTTTCTCCAATCTAAACTGAGAGCATTAAAAAATGAGACCATATTATTATCTAGAACCAGGTGTTGCAGTTCTCACCCAACCTAATACATTAGTTAGGTTTTCAACGAATTTACACACTACAATAGGTTACCCAAACAATCTCTTAGATTTGACCCCTACATAAAGCCACTTTCCATATAACATGACTCAACCTATAAAAGTCTGGAGTTGCTATCAGTAAAGTTCAAAACCACGAGAGGTTTTACATTCCACTAAATGGATGGCAACCAGAAATGTGTATAGCTATTCCTTTAAGTAAAAATCATTGAAATTGAATAACGTAATAAAAACATAATAATCTTAATAATACAAATTTTCACTTCTCAAGCTTTTGATGAAATGAAAATAAACATCATTAATGTTATGAATATATGCACAACTAATAATTACATTTAACCAATCTCTATGAATTAAAATTTCATAATAAACAAACTATAAATATTAACATATATTTCTAATGATTAAAAAAAATGCATTTATTAACATTAAAGAATAAGGATAATATAAATCCTTTATATTTTAGAAATCAATCCCTTAGAAAACATTACAACTCCCTATTAATATATACATATATATAGGTGAACGAAGAGTCTTTATATTTATTTATTTTTAAATAAAAAGAATCACATTACAAATCACAACTTAAGATTCTATCTTTTCTTCTTTTCTTAAACATAATTTCACATTAATACAATAAATGCGCCTAGATTTTATTCCAACTGATAGTTGAGTAAATAAGCTTTTATGACATGATAACCGTCATAGATATTACATGCAAAAGAGAGTTTGCTCAAAGGCTAAGAGTAACAGTTTCTAACAAATATCACAACTATAAGAACTGTCCCAGACGCATGCACAATTATCAGGAAATAGATTACTCCAGCATAATACTCGATACACAATAACATTTAAACATTAATTTCAGAGACAAGAATTTTTTTAAAAAAAAGAGTTTCTGATGCATCTACTAAATTTATAATATAAATGTCAATATATATATATATATATATATATTCAACGTAAACCAACAAATAGTATAAATTTTCATAATGTCCTTTGTTCCACCTACAGGAGCAATTACCAATAAATTGAGCAGCGTTGGCTACTTCATTGGCGTTTCTCTGTTATAGTGATAAAGGATTATACAAGATAAGAGGAGTTTTCATTTCAGACACCTACTGCAAATCTGTAACTTATGACTCCAAACAAAGACATAGATTTAAGAGGGCAGCAAAACTATGGCGATATGCAGTTAAAGGTTGACATTACATAACATATGGAGAAATATCATAAGATGTGTATGATTTTACAACAGACACATTTCAAATCATATAATTCATTCTAAACACAGAGAAATTCGATCGGGGTTGCTTTACAGATGGAATCAGTATAAATAAAAAAATTATCCGTAAAAGAATCCATTAGATATTAACTATAATATTGTAAAGGGTGACGCCTTTGACCAGAAGAAGCCAATCTTAAAGAATAGTCATGCATTAAGAACAGAAAACACACATATCAAATAATTAAGGGAATTTCTGAATCAGAGAAGATTACGCCCAATTCTACAGACTTAGCATGTATAAATACATGTATGAAGGTATACCAGAATGCAGAGTAAGAGAAGGCACAAAATTCAATTATCTTCATTGTGATTGTAAGGGGTGAGTGAACAATCATGACAAACCTAAGACGTGTTGCTCTATGAGCATTTAGACCCAAATATTGTTAAGCGACAGGTAGCATATAAAGTCATGAAAAAAAAAGTTTTAACTCAAGGCAATATTTCAGTTTATATTTTTTTTTGAACTAAAGGTTTCTATAGAATAGTATTCAACGAGAGGAGATCCAAGATTGAATTCTAAAATATATATATATATATAATAAAAAAATTATAATTCCTAGTATTTAACTTCATTATTTAACTGTATTTTCTACAGAATTTAAATGCTTGTTCTGATTATTCTCTCTTGTATATGTAGATTTGGTAAATATTCTTTACCACGAAGTTAATTCAAAAGAAACTTACTAGAACTTTAAAAGGAGAAAACCTGGTAAATCTTGAAAATTGAGTTGAAACAATTTTTGTAGCTTTTGCGAACACTGCGAAAATTCACTAGATTTTGACGAAATATCCCAAGACAACTAGCTCCAAATTTATGCTTGCAAACAATATCTAAAATAAAAAAATTTCTGAAAAAATTGCCGTGCAAAATTCTCTAAAAACTGCTACGGTGAAAGTTTTTCCAGATTCTTCCTGTGAATGTAAAATTGCAACCCCCAAAAGATATTCATGCATTCCATTATCTCTCAATCATAATAACTTAACTGCTAGATCATTATGCATTCAAAAATAGATTAATCAATTCAACTTCTATCTTTAATATCAAATCAGATTTACAACTTGAAATCAAAGATTCATATCTTGTCGAAAATATCTTTTCTTTAAAATATCCATTTCCTCATAATTCCAGTTTGCACAAATAAATCAGCAATATGTATTTTAATTAAAAACATTTACAAAGAAATAACTTTCACTTTTAAATTTGATAACTTATTTAATTTAAATTAGTAAATTAAATCACAAACATAACCATAACCATTTATTAATTCATTAATAGATATTCATTGAACATTAAAATATTAAATTCTCAAACAAAAATATAACAAACAAACACGACACAACAGAACAAACTGAACAACAAAGAGGGGTAACAAATAGATACTCGCTCGATAAAGAATGATGGTTCAATAAGGACCTGTCAATACCTCTAGAACAACATAATTTTATTGCATTAGGGTACACTCAGACCTGTCAAGTAGGTGGAGTCGTTACCTAGTACTTGTATCTGCAGGAAACATCAATGTTAAAACATATATACTTATGTCAGAAAACACACCGTGAAGAATAATTGTAGCGTAGCAGGGTACTCACGAATGAGTAATGCTACACTGTCTTCTCCACCGACACAGACGAGCAAGATAAATCATAAGCAATCACCTCAACATGATATCCACATAAAAATTCATAAGCAAATAAGCCATATCATGTACATGTCTATATTAGTATCATCACACGAACACAACCAGATAATCAGGATGTCAATGTATCATCCACGAAACACAACACAACATAGTATCCAAGTCATATCTAAAAAGAACAACATAGTATCATAATGAACTAAAGCATTTAACAAGTAGAATCAAACTAAACAGAGTGTCGAAACTGGAGGGTCACTACATCCACCCCCTAGGATAAGGATTACTCCTGGAAGCCTGCAAATAAATAAGGATAAAGCCCATGCATGCGTATTGCATCCTCCCAAGTAGTTGATGCCTCATCACTAGGATCCCATTGGACCCTCACCTGATCAATGTCTCAACCCCTGAGGGCGAGCCTCCAATGCTGAAGAATGCCCACGGGCTCCAAAGCCAGTTGCCCATCCTCTACCTGTAAGGCATTCCAATCAAGTACATGTAAAATGTCAGGATGATAAGGTCTATGAACTGATACATGAAAGACATCATGAATGCGTGATAAACTGGGCGGTAAAGCAAGTCGATACGCTACAGGACCAATCCTTTTAAGAATCTCAAATGGTCCAACAAATTGAGGCACAATCTTAGAGCCTTTTCCATAACAGATTGGATTCTTGCGGGGTCGAACTCGAAGAAAAACCCTATCGCCAACTGAGAACTGTCGATCCACTCTATGCGCGTCAGCATACTTCTTATGTTTGTCTTGTGCCGCTACCAAATGCTCTCTAATGCGATCAACTTGTTGCTCCATATCACGAAGCATCACAAGACCAAGTAGAACTCTATCCTCAAGTTGATCCCAACTTAATGGTGTATGACAAGGACAACCATACAGTGCCTGAAAAGGAGGCATACCTATGGAACTCTGATAGCCATTATTATAGGCGAATTCCACTAAGTATAAATAATCCTCCTAATGTGATTGTCGATCCATCACATACATTCTGAGCATATCTTTGAGAATCTAATTAACTCTCTCTGCCTGACCATCAGTCTCAGGATGATAGGATGAACTGAAGTTCAACTGTGTACCTTATGCATGTTGTAATGATGTCCATAAGGCTGATGTAAATACAGGATCCCTATCTGAAATGATTCTACGAGGAATCCCATGCAACCGAACAATATCCTCCATGAATATTCTAGCCACAGAGGAAGCATTGTAAGATGATCGAACTAGAGAAAAATGAGCTACCTTTGTCAATCTGTCAACAGTAACCATGATGGCATCATGTCGACGCGATGACGTAGGTAATCCAACAATAAAATCAACTGATATAATATCCCATTTCCATTTAGGAATGAAATGTGGTTGTAGTAAACTGATGGGATGCTGATGCTCAGCCTTAACTCTCTGGCATTCAAGACATCTCGATACAAAATCAGCAATTTCACGCTTCATACCAAGCCAAAAATACAACTGTCGAAGATCCGCATGCATCTTCTTAACACCAAGATGAGCTGAGTATGGTGCTCGATGTGCCTCTGTCAAAATTAGAGTGTGAAGATTCCCAGTAGGTGGTACATAGAAATGACCCAGATTTCGCAACAAGCCATCTAACTCAAGAGCATAACCTGAAAATATTCCCTCCAAGGGTCTACCTGAATCAATCTCCATCTTCACTTCCTGATACAATCTATCAGTAGGAAGTACTGCCAAAATCTGGCTCCTCAACTCTACTCCAAGTGCCATAGCTGAAACCTCATGTCTTCGTCGACTGAGAGCATCTACCACTACATTCTCCTTTTCCTGAACATATCTCACCTCAAAATCATATTCACATAAGAACTCCATCCACCGTCTCTACCTAGCATTCAAATTAGGCTATGTGAATATATATTGCAGACTACGGTGATCACAATGAAGTTCAAAATGATGTGCCAACAAGAAATGTCTCCAACGAACTAGAGCATGAACAACTGCAGCAAGCTCTGAATCATGAGTGGGATAATTTTGTTCGTGATCCTTGAGTTTGTGAGACTCATAAGTGATCACATGTCCATCCTGCATCAGTACAACTCCTAAATCCTCCAAACAAGCATTAGTGCAAACAACAAAATCCTTGGCAGGATCAAGAACTGCTAAAATAGGCACACTAGTTAGCTTATCCTTAAGTATCTGAAAAGCCAACTAACATTGATTTGTCCAAATGAATTTCTTCCCTTTCCTCTGAAGAGAAGTAATGGGGTGTCCAATCCTAGAAAACCCCTGAACAAATCGTCTGTAGTATCTAGCAAGACCCATGAAACTACGAACCTCAACAACATTAGTAGGCACGGGCTAGTCAATGATAGCTTGAATCTTTGCAAGATCCACAACTATACCCTTTCCAGAAATCACATGACCAAGGTATTTCACCTCAGTTTGGAAGAATTCACATTTCTTCAAGTTTGCATACAATTGATTCTCCCTCAAACACTATAGTACCTGTCTCAAATGCTCTTCGTGCTCCTGCATATTTCTCGAATAAATCAAAATATCATCAAGAAACACGAGAACAAAACGATCAAGATAGGTGTGAAATACACCATTCATCAGACTCATGAAAACTGATGGTGCATTTGTTAACCCAAACGGTACTACTATGAACTCGTAGTGTCCATATCGAGTTCAAAATGTCATTTTATGAATGTTAGCTTCTGTAATACACAACTGATGGTAACTGATTTAAAATCAATCTTAGAGAACACATTTACTCCCTTTATTTGATCAAAAAGATCATCGATTCTGGGTAAAGGATATCAATTCTTAATCGTCACTTTATTTGATTGACGATAATCAATGCACAATTTGAGAGATCTGTCCTTCTTCTTCACGAAGATGACAGGTGCTCCCCAAGGGGAAACACTCTGATGAATAAAACCATTTGCCAAGAGTTCCTCCAACTGAATACAAAGCTCTTCCAATTCCTGTGTAGTCATCCTGTATGGGGCTCAAGAGATGGGCTCTGCTCTAGGAACTAGGTCAACTCTGAAATCTATGTCACGCTTCGGTGGCATACTAGGAATATCACTAGGAAAAACATCAAAGAATTCCCTAAGAATAGGATGATCATCAAGCGATATCTCTTGAATCTCCCCTAAATCCAAGTCACTAACTGTTGTCGCAAATAACTGACACCCCTGACGAAGGTATCTCTTCAACTACATAGCATAAATTATTTGCAAAGAAATAGGTCTTTGAACACCAAAAATTTCAACCTCGGTACCAACATCATCAATGCAACGTACTGTCTTCTGGCGACAGTCAATCAATGCATGATGAGATTCTAACCAATCCATTCCCAAAACAATATCATACGAACCTAAAGGTGTGACTCAAAGATCTACTGAAGTAGATAACGGTCCAATCCTAAGTCCACAATTGCAAATGAGGGACTCTATTGCTACCTTTGCCCCAGAAGCAAATTCCACCTGCCACCTATCACCTTGCTTTACGACCACAAGTCCACAATGCTCAACAATAATAGGTGAAATAAATGAATCAATAGCTCCATAATCAAAGAGAATAGTAACATCGGTACCCTGTAACTGACCTAAAAATTCGAACATAGTGTTTTGATAATCTGCTTGGCGGTTATTTACTGCAACAAAAACTGTATGAGAATGACCCACATCACCAACTGTCGGCTTTGAAGTTGTCAGTCACTATCCAAATCTTGAAGTACCTCGCATAGGACACTGCCTAGCAATATGTCCCTGCTATCCACATGAGAAACATCCAGTACCTTTTCCAAATCCTCTGCCACCCGAAGGTGCATTGGATTGCTGAAAGCTGCCTCTACTCACTGTAGACTGAGCACTCTAAGCTAGTTGATCCTTTCGATTGCACTTATTGTGCCACCAGTTCCGGTTCCTTCTTGATTAAGAATTATTACCCTGTTGAAACTGTGAATTCTTATTCTTTTGTTGATTACGCTGTTGTTGTTGTCCACCCTTAGTGGGTGCCTGTTGATTCCTAGAGGAACCACCTATCTGTAACTGACCACCTCGCTAACCAAAACTTGTAATAGGAGCATTACCTATCTATACTCCTATGTGTCCACCCAATGCCATAGCGAGATTCTCTTCCACAATACGTGCCATCACCACAACAACCTCCATAGACTTCGACTCGAAGACTCTGACTCCACTGCTAATACGGGTGTTTAAGCCCCTAATAAAATGTTGCACCAACATCGCCTCATCATCCACAATCCCTGCATATTGTTTAAGCTCATAAAACTTGCGCTCAAACTACTCCACGAACATAGCCATCTGACGTAGGTCATGAAACTCATCTGCACGTCATTGCCTCCCATGCTCAGACAAGAAACGTGCTCTGAATCTCTCCAGGAACATATCCCACAAGATTGCACCAATCTCCAGATGGAGCTTTTGCGCCTCCAAACGCCACCAAGTAGAGGCAAATCCTCTTAAATGCATTATGGCGCAACGAGCACGGGTGTCACTACCATAAGGATGCATCGCAAAGCATCTCCCCAAATCAATCAACCAAGTTTCTTCTTCTAAACCACCACCAGATCCATCAAATGTAGTAGGGCATGCCCTCAACAAATCTCTCATATGACCTGCAATAATGGCATCCTGCTGCACTGTATCATCAACTCTCCTTGAAGATCTATCATGTTCCCTAATCACTTGCTGTTTCACTTCCTATCTTGGTCCAAGTCAAGCTAGGACCTCTTCCAGTAAAGTGTGTAACTGTGATCCCTCTACCCCTGACTGTTCCAGAATTTGTTCCTCATTTGCCTGTTCCAACTGTGGACCCAATTGTTCTGCCTGTACGCTCTGATGAGGGCTCAGAGGGGGAGTAACCTGGAGGTTCGGCCTATGGCCACCACCTCAGCCTTGAACACAACCTCTACCATGACACCTAGGAATGATCCTACACAAAACCCAAGGCAAGTCTTATTATAAGACAAACAAAACAATCAGGAAAACACAACAACCAAATCTAACATCTAAGACAACCTAATGGGCTCATAAATCCAGAGCACCCAATGTTAGAACTTGGCTCTAATACCAATTTCTAATGCCCCACCTTGGTTACCGTTAAAACAAAGTGTAAAGAATGAAATTAACTGAACAATTTTTTTTAAAGATATTTAATTACACAATTGCCATAAGGTTTCCAAGATGATGTTACATAAACCTAATTAGTAAGCTCAACACATTATTTCACAAAACTTAAGTACAAATTTAAAATCATGAAAGATCAAGTTTACAAAATTAAACACAATAGAATATCCATATGTCCAGATTACAACAAGTGATATTTCAATAAATCTCATTACATCAAAATGATGGTACAATGTGAACACTCTTATACAAGAGGTAAATATACAAAGCAGATAGTGATCACATCACGACTGACATCTATGTTCATGAACACGTTCCGCATCCACTGTCATGGACAAAGGAGTAACTGGAACCAACTGTGAGTATAGTATCAACTGCATGAAAATCCAAGGAAGGTATAGCACGGTTTCCTCCAAACCACGTGGAACCCGAAGGTCCACTCCCTCCATGCTAGGAGATAATGACAAGTCCACAAACAAGAATAGAGAACATTACATTCGTGTGGCTTACATACACATTACGACATGACAGTAACAAATCATAACAAATAAACTTCCAGTGAAAAAACACAACTAATGAAAACTTAACACAAGGAACAACAATCATGGAATAGATAAAGAGTGTCACCACACTGTTGGGATAGGTTACCCTGGTGAATCTTCCTAGACTATCGGCCCTCTCCAAGAGTTACCCTGGCAGTCTCTACCGATTCCCGGCCCCTATGCAAACTAATGTAGAGTCGCTTCATCTTTCAAGAAGACAAGATGGATGACTAGCCATTCCAGGCCTTCTCAGCCTTTTCTCAATCTGAATGAGCATTAAGAAAGTAGGTGAGGCAAACTATTATCTAAATTAGTGTTTAGTTCTACCCAACCCCTAATACATTAGTTAGGTTTTCACTAAATTTACACACCTACGATAGGTTACCCAGACAATCTCTTAGGATTTCGGCACCTACTGCAAGCCACTCTTTCTATAACATGACTCAACATATAAAATTCTAGGGGTAGCTATCAAGCGTAAAGTTCAAAATCACAAAGGTTTACATCTTCCACTAGAAACAGACCGTAATCTCAAAGATGCTTCTATAGACAACAACAAAATGTGCATAGCTACTCCCCAAGTAAAAATCATTGAAATTGAATAACGTAATTAAAACGTAATAATCTTAATAATACAAATTTTCACTTCTCAAGCTTTTGATGATATGAAAATAAAAATCATTAATGTTATGAATATATGCACAACTAATAATTACATTTAACCAATCTCTATGAATTAAAATTTCATAATAAACAAACTATAAATATTAACATATATTTCTAATGATTTCAACGAAAAAGCATTTATTAACATTAAAGAATAAGGATAATATAAATCCTTTATATTTAGAAATCAATCCCTTAGAAAACCGTCACATATATTACATGCAAAAGAGAGTTTGCTCAAAGGCTAAGAGTAACAGTTTCTAACAAATATCACAACTGTAAGAACTATCCCATACGCATGCACAATTATCAGGAAATAGATTACTCTGGCATAATACTCGATACACAATAACATTTAAACATTAATTTCAGAGACATTAATTTTTTTAAAAAAGAAGAGTTTCTGACACATCTACTAAATTTATAATATAAATGCCAATATATATATTTTCAACATAAAGCAGTGAATAATATAAAGTCTCGTAATGTCCTTTGTTCCACCTATAGGAGAAATTACCAATAAATTGAGCAGCGTTGGCTACTTCATTGACGTTTCTCTATTATAGTGATAAAGGATTATACAAGATAAGAGGAGTTTTCATTTTAGACGCCTACTGCAAATTTGTAACTTATGACTCCAAACAAAGACATAGATTTAAGAGGGTGGAAAAACTATGGCTATATGCAGTTAAAGGTTGACATTACATAACATATGGAGAAATATCATAAGATGTGTATGATTTTACAACAGACACATTTCAAATCATATAATTCATTCTAAACAGAGAGAAATTCGACCGGGGTTGCTTTACAGATGGAATCAGTATAAATAAAAAAATTATCCCTAAAAGAATCCATTAAATATTAACTATAATATTGTAAAGGGCGATGCCTTTGACCAGAAGGAGCCAATCTTAAAGAATAGTCATGCATTAAGAACAGAAAACACACATATCAAATAATTAAGGGAATTTCTGAATCAGAGAAGATTACGCCCAATTCTACAGACTTAGCATGTATAAATACATGTATTCAAAGGTATACCAGAATGCAGAGTAAGAGAAGGCACAAAATTCAATTATCTTCATTGTGATTTTAAGGGGTGAGTGAACAATCATAACAAACCTAAGACATGCTACTCTATGAGCATTTAGACCCAAATACTGTTAAGCGACAGGTAGCATATAAAGTCATGAAAAAAAAAGTTTTAACTCAAGGCAATATTTCAGTTTATATTTTTTTTGAACTAAAGGTTTATATAGAATAGTATTCAACGAGAGGAGATCCAAGATTGAATTCTAATATATATATATATATATAATAAAAGTATAATTCCTAGTATTTAACTTCATTATTTTAATATATTTTCTACATAATTTAAATGCTTGTTCTGATGATTTCTCTCTTGTATATGCAGATTTGGTAAAATATTCTTTACCACGAAGTTAATTCAAAAGAAACTTACTAGAACTTTAAAAGGAGAAAACCTGGTAAATCTTGAAAACTGAGCTGAAACAATTTTTGTAGCTTCTACGAACGCTGGGAAAATTCACCAGATTTTGACAAAATATCCCAAGACAACTAGCTCCAAATTTATGCTTGCAAACAATATCTAAAATAAAAGTTTTTCTAAAACAATTGCCGTGCAAAATTCTCTAAAAACTGTTGCCGTGAAAGTTTTTCTAGATTCTAAATTCGTGAATGTAAAATTACAACCCCCAAAAGATATTCATGGATTCCATTATCTCTCAATCATAATAACTTAACTGCTAGATCATTATGCATTCAAAAATAGATCAATTAGTTCAACTTCCACCTTTAATATGAAATCAGATTTACAACTTGAAATCAAAGATTCATATCTTGTCGAAAATATCTTTTCTTTAAAATATCTATTTCCTCATAATTCCAGTTTGCACAAATAAATCAGCAATATGTATTTTAATTAAAAACATTTACAAAGAAATAACTTTCACTTTTAAATTTGATAACTTATTTAATTTAAATTAATAAATTAAATCACAAACATAACCATAACCATTTATTAATTCATTAACAAATATTCATTGAACATTAAAATATTAAATTCTCAAACAAAAACATAACAAACAAACATGACACAACAGAACAAACTGAACAACAAAGAGGGGTAACAAATAGATACTCACTCGATAAAGAACGGTGGTTCAATAAGGACCTGTCAGTACCTCTAGAACAACATAATTTTATTGCATTAGGGTACGCTCAGACCTGTCAAGCAGGTGGAGCCGTTACCTAGTACATGTATCTGTAGGAAACATCAACGTTAAAACATATATACTTATGTCAAAAAACACACTATGAAGAATAATTACAGCGTAGCAGGGTACTCACGAATGAGTAATGCTACACTGTCTTCTCCACCGACACAGATGAGCAAGATAAATCATAAGCAATCACCTCAACATGATATCCACATGAAAAGTCATAAGCAAATAAACCATATCATGTACGTGTCTATATCAGTATCATCACACGAACACAACCAGATAATTAGGAAGTCAATGTATCATCCACGAAACACAACACAACATAGTATCCAAGTCATATCTAATAAGAAACAACATAGTATCATAATGAACTAAAGCATCTAACAAGCAGAATCAAATTAAACAGAGTGTCGAAACTAGAGGGACACTACAGTTTATGTCGACACGTGGTGTTTTAGCAAGAACATTGTGCATTTAATATTAGCACATTTTCGTTTATTACATGAATAGACTAAAATGCAGTCATCATTAAATGCAACCGTCATTAATGACTTATGGTGTGAAGTTTTAAGTATGCCAAGTAAAGGATTATTTCTGTTGTATATGTATATGTGTATATATATACATATATATGCATATGTAATTGTATATGTATATATATGTATATGTATATGTATATATATATGCATATGTAATTGTTTATGTATATATATACATGTAATTGTAATTGTATATATAATAAGGTTGTTGTTTCAGGGAAGTGTTGTCTGCAAATATTGGAGAGAAATGTGGAGAAAGAGAGGCCTGGTGTGGCAAAGTGAAGAGAACATTATGGTAGAAAAAGAATGCACTATGCCTGAATAAGTTGAACTAATCAAAAAGTAGAAATTCAAATCCAGATTTATGTTCAGGGTAGAACCCTTGATTGTATTGATGCTTTTTTTTTGGATTTCGCTCATTCAATCTAGTGTATTGCAAAAGAGAGAATGTGTTGTTGAGTAAGCAATAGACGTATATAATTACATTCTTTCCCCACCCTAAATGACCACTTTAGAGCAAGAATAGCTCACTATCTCCTTTGTTACCTCTATTGGGAAACTTGCCTTACACATCCCTCCGCATTTACTCAGACTAACAAACACCTAATTTGGAGACCAAGGTTCATTCAATGCTCTAAATTCTCCCATATCCCGCTCATTATCATTCCTTTTGTTTTTGTTTTTTCTGGAATGTTCATTTCATTACAACTTCATATGGATTTAGAATTTCTTAATTTTAGGACAAAAATAAGTATTGATAGTTAAATATATTGATAAAAAACCTAACTATTATTTCCTCCATGTGGTTGACTAGCTTGATAAATTATCCTCTAGGTAAATTGCAATGCCATTTCCTTTAAGCCTTAACACTTCTAGTTAATGCATTATAGCATATGTTTGTAACCTTATCTTTGAACTAGTTTTGTAGTTGATCACATATAAGGAAACTAGAATTGCACAAGCATTTGCATCTACCATAGTGTCCACTAGTGGGGAAGTAGAGGTAAGCATTGAAAATTTCAACTAATATGTGAGTAACATTTTTTATTGTTTCGTGTTATATATTAATTTTTAAATGTTCCCTGAATTGTATGAAGTATGAAGTATGAAGATTAAGATTAAAGTTAAAATGAACAATGCGGTATTTTTTCCCCTTTTTTCTCATTCATTCTTCTTGTGCTTCTTACAAGATTATGAATGTAGTGTTACAAACCTAGAATTTATCTAATCAAGCTTTCTAGGTTTTCCCAATGCATGGATTTAGTATTAGATTACAATTCATAATTATTTGGGATAATATTCTATGATTATAGTACAATTCATACTTACTATGTGTTATGGACATATGCTTCTTGGATTTTATCTAATGAAGTTGATGCAATCTATGTGAAGTGTAGTAGACATTCTTTCAACTTTTATTTTAATGTTGCCTGGGGGTTGATGAATAATGATGGATGCAAGAGACAATGTGTTACCTCACTTGGCAATTGTTTCCACTTTTGGACTCATGGTTATGACAGTGCTATATACTATGGGACATATTTCTCCTTCTTACATGAATCTATTCATTGTTGTTGCTTCCTCAAGCATTGGAAAACTCTATCTCAAACAGGTAGCTAAAATCACAAGCACTGAAATCCTATTTGGTTAATGTGTTTTTTGAGTTTACCAACTACATCTTTTGATTGTCTTGTAGCAGTAAGCTAGTGCTTCTATTATGAATGCACATATAAATCTTAATACTAAATAAAATCTATGTAAAGATGTATTCAAATTTCCAATCGAACATGTTAACTACTATCAACAATGCGACCCACCACAAATTTTCACAGTGAAAATATGTCTAAAGCAGCAAGAAATTAGAAATGGATGAAATTTTCCCATTTCTTCATCCCAACAATAATTTACAATTTGGAAAATAGAAAACAATGGCCAAAATATTTGATGCCAATGAGAAATTTACAAAAAAAAACACCTAAGATTCCATTTTAACAATGAAAATAGACATCTTCAACAGAAGTGTTATGAAGACATTACAAATTGATGAAATGATTTTATGCAAATAGAACTTGCAAAAAAAAGATTAGTTCCATTGTTAATCATGGCAACCAGAGAAGTGAACATTAATGAATCATGGTGTTAGGTCTTTAACTCAATAAAAGAGACTAACCCATAAAAGCACTGAAAGATAGGGAAGAGTAGACATTAACCCATTAAATGTAGAGATGTAAAAAACTATAAAACGACACTGTAAAAGATATAGGAACTTACAAACACCTCATTTTTTGCTTCCAATACAATAGGCATAAACTCTCTCAATAGACACATATTTTACCTTCTCAATTGATTTTTTTTACATTTTTGTAACGGTTTAGTCTTTGTTGTTCCTTATTGATGAGTGTTTTTATGGGTTAACGTCTATTTTTACAATTTCCCAATCGGATTTTAATATTTTGGTTAGGGTTTTGTGTGAAAAATGTATCAATCTAAATGAAATTCAAACACATATCAATAAGACATTAAATCAGAAAAACTGAAAAAGAAAATAGAATAAGCAAACTATGACTGCAGCTTCCCTGAAATCGTCTTATCTCTCTCTAACTCTAGTGTTTTGTTGTTTCCAATGGCTCTCAGATCAGCAGATCAAGCTCAACAAAATGAACAGCTGAAGAACGAGATTTTAAAATGCACACTATGCTAAATGCAAGGCTATGCTAAGATGAAAGTATTGTTGTGATGCTAAAAGGTTGTGATTGCATAAGCTGATTACATGTATGTTCGTGCATTTTTCGTATGTATGCGTGGTAACCAAAGCTTAGTTTGTATAGCATTTATAGAGTTTTGAAAGGATTCAATTGGCTGATTTGATTAACGGCCCGGATTAAGCTTGTTCGAATGGATGGTGGAAGATTTTCGAAAGTGGAGAGGGAGATAGAAGGTTTCCCTTTTCCTTCAATTTCCGTCATTGAGATCCGAAGGGAAATTGCCATTTCGAAGAATGAGTTTAGAATGAGTTAGAATTAAATAAAATAAATTTATTTAATTTGTAAGTGAAGATGGATATAGAAACTCGCATAATTAAATAAATTATATTTAATTATGTTTTAGAAGTGAATTTAGAGTGAGAGGAAAATATTAAATTAAATATTTAATATTTAATTTGATTATGGGATGAAGAGAATATTCCATTATTTGAATATTCAAATATTCAAACTTTAGAATGATATGATAATTAAAATAAATAACGTATTTATTTAATTTAATTAAGAGGAATGTGGAAATGTCAATAATTAAATAAAATTATTTATTTAATTAAGGTAGAAGAATTAGAAAATGAACAATATAAATAAATAATTAAATTTATTTATATGTAGATGACTTTAGGAGAATTAATTAAATAATTCATATTTAATTAATTAACAAGCTTAATCATGACCATTTTTAGACATATACATTTTGCCCCTCTTTGAAGTGATGTGTAAAACACATTGCTTCAAAGAAATTAAATTTTTTTCCCTTGATATGCTTTCGATGTTTTTGCTGATGATGCCCCTCGGGAGGTAAATCACGGATGAGAGAGAGAGTGATTTAGCTCTCGACAAATGATAGAAAAGAAATATCTCATTTTGAAAATAAAGTCAAAAGGCAGCAAACTTACCCTTGTTTGACCTTTAAAAGGTAAAAAAGGAGAAAGAGACAAATCATTTGCACTTTTTCACTCGGTGAATACTGTAGCTCTGAGAGTGACCTCGTGACATGGAGATTCCTTATCATCGCCACTGATTTGAGAGATCTCGCCGATACCAGAGGCCAGCAGCATATGGACCACCGGTGAGTCGATCTAACCACCTGTGCTTTCAAATTTTTTTGCGTTTGAATCAAAATTTAATGTTTTTCTGCAGATTTTGAATATGAAAATGTCGTTTAAGCACTTTTAGGATAGTTTGAACGCTTTCGATAATTTTTCCAGCGCTTAGGGTAAAAACAGTAGCGCATATAGGCTAGATGTTGAAGATTTAGGAAAAAACCAGTTTAGCACATTCGATGAAAACTAAAGCACATATAGGGTATGATAGGAAAATTTAGGAGTAAAGTGAATGTAGGGAAATAGTGGCGCATATAGGAAAAAGCGCATCGGGCAAAAATAGTGGCACTTAGGTTGATTAAAGTAGCGCATATAGGGAAAACGTGCATAGGGGATCTATTTGAGCGCATCCAGTGAAAAGAACGGCGCATACGGGTTTTAGCGCATCCCGTGAAAGGAACGGCGCATATAGATTTTAGCGCATAGAGTCCACAGAGTAGCGCATATGGTAAAAATAGGCAGAATTGAAAATTTGATGATAGTAATGTGAAAATGATGATTTATATATTGCCTCCTTAGTCAACAGATAGTAAAATTGTTGTATCATCATGTTGATATGGATAGAAATGATAGAATAATATGATTGATTGATAACTTTGCTTCGTAGAGTAGAAAACAAAGAGCAATTGTCTGATAACTTTGTTTCAAAAACAAAGAGTAGATTGAACTGATAAATTTGCTTCCCAGAGTAGAAAACAAAGAGTAAATGTTAGAGAAATGATTGATGTGACTGCTGATAAATTTTGCTTTCTGCGATAGAAAACAAATAGTAATTGATCGTAGAACAGGTTGATATTATATCCAGCTAGATAGATTGTGTATTGGTTTCCTTGATAGGATTGATTGTGTGATATGTGTCGTTGATTTGATGCATTGATATGAGTCATTGCGATGGGTCTAATATAGTTCACTGATATAGGTCACTTGATATAGGTCACTGATAGATATGAGTCTAGTTGATTTTGATTAATTATTCTTTTGATGAAAAGAGGAGGTTTTCAAAAACCTCCAGATTAGAGAGCGGCACTCAGCAGGATGGGATAGGATACCTGAGTTGACACCTGCTGATATAGCTTTGATAGATACATGTGGTTTGAGATCCTTATTGGCTATGCCACTGATTCAGGTCAACAGAGGATTGTTGACGGCACTGGCAAAGCGATGGCATTCGGAGCACAACACCTTTCATATGCTGACTGGTGAGGTGACGGTGACTCCAGGGGATATATACAGGATATTAGGTATCCCAGTGGTTGGTGCCCTTGTGTATTATAATCACAAGGAGCTTGGGGGTACAGATGCTTTGAGGAGGGTGTATGGTGACGGAAAGATAGCTGGGTACTGGGTACCATGGGCTGACTTTTGAGGATATCCAGCCTTTCCTGCAATTTTGGGTGCCTTTATTGGAGGTCTCCTTTGTCTAGATCATGGGGCAAAGGGATTATCAGTGGGATGGGGAAAGATTTTCGAGCTGATGTTGCTACAGCCATAGAGATATGCATGAGGGATTTGCATGTTAGCGCATCTATATCATGATTTGCATCAGGTGGTATACAGGGGTGCTTCCAGTTTGTCATGTGGTGTGACACTGCTGCAGATCTGGGCATGGGAGCATCTTGCTGTGACGAGACCGGCGTGCCCCAGAGTTAGGCCACCAGGTAGGCCCTATATATATACGTATGCTATGTTCCTTACCCAACCCAAGTTGGGCAAGGTGAATTACTGGAGACGACTTCTAGATGATATGGATGCAGTGGTATGGTGACCATATCTTGATTGCGAGCTATGGGATACAGATGATGTAGAGATGCCATATGTATGCATTCCTCAGTTTCTGATAGGGAGGACTCCTTTCATTCTTGAGAGGTTTCTAGCGTTGCGGGTGCAGAGACAATTTGGATTTATGTAAGGGATGCCATAGGGGGTTGCACACTGTGCCCGGAGCAGAGATGAGGCCGGATGGGGGCCATGTATTTCTTATCAGATAGCATATACAGAGTTTAGGTCATTAGTGCCTAAGGCATGGGATGACAGGCGAGACATTATTGATGTTGGCATGTCTAATGAGTACTCTCTTTATTACCACACACATCCTTTTCCATAGTTTACCAGTCTCGATGAGCCAACACCTCTTCTGGTAGTACCACAGCCAGGGGCAGTGAGATAAGAGGATGTGGCCAGCGGCGAGCAGGGAGCAGTTGGAGGAGAGGAGGTGGAGAGTGGAGATGAGGAGGAGAGTTCCGATGGGGATGATGGAGATGATGGCGGGGATGAGGGACAGGTGTTGGGGAGGTCAAGGCTGGGTATTCTGAGGGGTGTCCAAATCATGCGACGGCCGAGAACAGGGACTGGGCAACGAACAGTGATTCGGATGGGATCTTCATCTCAGAAGGGGTAGATAGCCACACTTCAGGCCCAAGTGCAGGCACTACAGAGACAGCAGGGACAGTTACAGAGTCAGCTGGTGTAGGCACAAGGATTCATTGTACAGCTACAGGCACAGCTGGCATAGGCTCAGACATAGGCACATGCACCTGCCCCAGACCCACAGTTAGCCTAGGTGATGACAGAGAGAGATGCATTTAGACGGAGGGCAATAAAGGTTGAGGGCGTTGCTCAGAGGCTGATGGGCACTGTAGAGAGTGCATCATTGCAGGATGCCATTGTAGAGGGAATGGAGATGGCGAGGGAGGACGAGTATTACAAAGTCAGGTACTAGGAGTTGTGTTCTCTTGACCGCAGAGAGCCATTCTCGCGGTCCCATAGCAGGACCAGGAGTAGATCACGGACACATACACAGAGCAGGGGAGTGACTGGGCCTTGGCGGGACCCAGACACAGGCACCAGTGGCAGGCCACCTCCTTCTGGACCAGCTCCATCAGGGGCATCGACCAGTTAGCAGATATAGTGCACATATGTATACCATTTTTGGAGCATGTATACTATTTTTTTGATCATATCTGATGTATTTCGCTTTGGAAATTTTAGTTTCATTGGATATTTGGACATTTGTATCATTTTTTATGAGTGATGATATGCAACGGCTATGATTGTTTTTGATGATGTGATGTGCATTTTTGAGATGATAATGTGATATGCATTTATTTTCATGTGTTTATGGATTTTGATATGCATTTGAATGATCTGATGACTAACATGATATGCAAGATGATTCGATTATGATGTTTTTATTATGATGATGATGATTTGATAATGTGTACCAATGATGTCATGTAGATGCATGACTTCTGATGTGTATATGGAAATGTATGTATGGAATGTTTATTTTTTTGAATTTTTCAATGCAAGTAAAAGATGATAATATAATGAAAAATGAATGTTGCGTTCATGCTATGCATTATGAATTTTGTATGATAAAATGATATGAGTAAATAGTGAGGAGATGTATGATAAAATGAAATGTGATGAAAATATAATGATTTGTAATTAGAATGAATGGATAAATGAATAATAATGGATCTATAATGATAATGAAATGATAATGATATGATATGAAAATAAAAATAAGATAACGGATAATGATAATGAAATGATGAAATGATGATGACCATGAAATAAATGATAATGATGTGATAAATAATGATAATGGTAACAATAAGAAGATGATGAAATGACAATGATAATGATAATGAAAATGAAATGACTACAATATGACAATGGTAATGCGATGATGAGATGACAATGAAAATAATATAAATGATAATGATAAACTAATATGAATGATAATGAATGAAATGATGAAATGCCAATGAAACTAATATGAATGATAATGAATGAAATGATGAAATTCCAATGAAACTAATATGAATGATAATGAATGAAATGATGAAATTCCAATGAAACTAATATGAATGATAATGAATGAAATGATGAAATGTATGATATAAAGGAATGAATGATGATGCGATAAATGATAATGATAATGAACCAAATGTCCGTATTGTCCTCTACAGATAGTCCAAAGAAATATGACAACCATTGGCCTTTCAAAACTCTTGATGCAAATCCAATATGCAGTTATGTACCATGACCTAAAATGAAATGCAACTAAATGAAACTGACCATTTTGTTGAGCCTTTTGGCTGGCCTACTTAAATCATCATAGAGCGTTTGAAAATGTTGGAAGTGTGTACAAGCATCAAAGGGGAAATTAGCACCAATGGTGACCTGAGTACAACTTTCATGATTTTTGATATAGCAAGTGAACACAAGCATCTAGGTATAATTGAACCAAGATGACCTGAGCATTTCTTGCGTGAACAGACAAAGACTAACCACCATCTGATGCAAATTTGGAACTATCATCAATGATAAACTTTGGCAATCATGTCTCGTGACATACTTGCAACGGATGGATAATTAACCTCAATACAGCAGACAAAGAAAAATCATCCTCTTTCCTTGCCACTCTAGTTCAGTACATCATCGAGTGTGCTCCAGAGAAATGATATCAAAAATTAAACAACCATTGTTCAAAAATGAAATACTGTTATTCCAAACATTATTCATATTATAGATCATCCAGATATGAGTCATGATAAGGTACGCAACTGAAAGCTAATGTGATATGGATCAATGATTGGATGTTTTATCGATACGGTTTGATTTGGTTGTTTTGTTTTTGTATGATTGTCTTCGATGTCATTGTCTCACTGTTTTGGTAAAACTTGAAATTTGATTGCCCTCAGTATGCTCATGTTTGCCCTTGGTATTGACACAACTTGCTGAAATGAATATGTACAATAATCAAGCCATGGTAAGACGTTATCGCTCGAAGTAAATGATGATAGCATGGCGCTGGTGTGGCCTTAAGATGATGAAAAAGATGTATGAAAGAAATGTCAAAAATTTAAGTGCAAAACATGAACTAATAGATGGAGACCTACAAATAGCGTATGTTTGCCAGATTTTCACTATTTATTTTTATTGCATTTTTCTTGTCAATAGACTGCTTGTCGCTAGGTTTTCACCCTATGACTCTTTTCTTCTTCTTCTTCTTCTTCTTTTTTTTGCTACTACCAAGATGCCTGTTTGCTAGGTTTTCACCAGGGTAACCATTTTTTTAGGACTTTTTCTGATTTTTTTGTATTTCTTCAGGACTTTTTTTGATTTTTTTTTTTGTACTTCTTCAGGACTTTTTCTAATTTTTTTGTATTTCTTTAGGACTTTTTCTAATTTTTTTATATTTCTTCGGGACTTTTTCTAATTTTTTTTTTTTAGGACTTTTTCTAATGATGATAACCACTTTAGACATAATACTTTTTCAGGTGTATGTTGTTGATAGGTTCATCAAACAGGTCCCCTTCTGGTGTTGATAGCTTGTAGGCTCCTGAACCATAGACTGCGATAACCACATAAGGACCTAGCCAATTTGGTTCAAACTTTCTTTTCTTCTCTTTGTCTTGCTGATTGCGTGGGTTCTCTTTCAGAACAAGATCACCCACCTGAAAGGTACGTGGCTTTACTTTGTGATTATAGCTGTGAGACATCATCTATTGATATGCTTTTAAATGATCAGCTAATCTTTGTCTCTTTCATCTAGGAGTTCCAGTTATTGGAGTCGGGAGACTTTGTATTCATCATCCGTTGTAAGACCTTTCAATGATACTCTAAGTGAGGTAATCTCAACTTCTAAAGGTAGTATGGCTTCTGCTCCATAAACAAGGGCAGATGGTGTTGCTCTTGTTGGTGTGCAGATACTGGTTCTGCAGGCCCATAGAGCGGGATTGAGTTGAATGTGCCAATCCTTCCTTGAATCATTCACAGTCTTCTTCAAAAAATTTAATATTGTTTTATTTGAGGCCTCTACTTGGCCATTCCCTTGTGGATAGTAAGGTGTTGAATATCTATGCGGAATGTGAAATCTCTCACAAAGTTCATCAACATCCTGATTTTTAAATGGACGTCCATTATCTGTAATAATGGAATTGGGAATGCCATACCGGTAAATAATATAGTTGAGTATGAATGATGATATTTGTTTTCCGGTAACTTTAGTAAGAGGGACTGCCTCAATCCACTTGGTGAAATACTCTGTAGCTGTGATGATGAACTTATGCCCATTTGATGAAGAAGGATGAATCTTGCCCACTAGATCTAACCCCCATTGAGAAAATGGCCAGGTTGGCGTGAATGGTTGAAGTTCCTGTGCGGGAGCATGAATGATATTCCTATGAATCTAACATTTTGAGCATGTTTTCACAAAAGTGAATGATTCTCTCTCCATTGTAGGCCAGTAGTAACCCATTCTAATCAATTTCTTGGATAAGGTCAGTCTACTCGAATGAGTACCACAGATGCCACCATGAACTTCTTGTAAAGCTTTGTCAGATTCCTCACGTTCAAGACATCGAAGTAAAGTACCATCAAGACCACGGCAATAAAGAGTGTCAGCAATAAGAGTGTAGCGAGTGGATTGGCAGATAAAATTATGTTTTTGGTTACGGGATAAATCGGGTGGTAAGATATCGTCTTTGAGGTAGGCATAAATTTTTCCATACCAAGGTGAATTAGATCCGACCAAGTGGCAAATGATTTGGCTTTTAGGTGTATCATAAGTAGGTGTAAATGATTGTTCCACCAGAAATTCATAGCGATTTTGAGTTTCTGGGAGTTGTAACAATGATGCTATCATAGCCATGGTGTCAGTTGATTTATTATCAAGCTGCTTGATATTATCAAGCCTTGGAATTTGTGTGAATTTGATGTCCACAAAATATTTCTTGAAGTCATCAACCATCTTTTTATATGGTATTAATTTGTCATCTTTGGTTTGATAATCATCATTGATCTGATAAATGACCAACTGTGAATCGCTATACACCTGTAATTCTGTAATTCTCCATTCCAGTGCTATTTTGAGTCCGATGATTAATGCTTCATATTCGGCTATGTTGTTGGTGCATGGAAACATCAGTCTATATAATCGAGGAATAGTGTGTCCTTGAGGGGTGACGAAAAGTATGCCTACCCCCAATCCATGTTGAGTGAAAGAACCATCAAAATATATGGACCATGGTTGTTTAGATTCTTCCGTAAAGACATCAACATTTGGAAATTCAATGTGTAGGGGATGATCTGCTTGTAGTGGTGCTTTAGCTAATTGATTAGTGATAACTTGTCCTTTGATTGCCTTGTGATCAACATAATGGATGTCAAACTCACTCTAAATCATTACCCACTTTGCTAACCTTCCCGTCAATGATGCTTTGCTTAATAAATACTTGAGTGGATCAATCTTTGAAACCAGATTGATTGTATGGGTTAACATGTAATGCCAAAACTTTTGTGAAGCAAAAACTACTGCCATACAAGCCTTCTGAATAGAAGTGTAGTTGAGCTCATGACTTGTCAGTGTTCTATTGATGTAATAAATTGCACGTTCCTTTCCCATAGAGTCTTCTTGCACTAGCAGTGCCCCCAGAGATGTCTCTATTGCGGCAATGTATAAGATTAATGGTTTTTCTGGATTTGGTGGTACGAGAACTGGTGGAGTCATTAAATACTGTTTGATTTGTTGAAAAGGAAATTCACATTTGTCATCCCACTTGAAATGAACATTCTTATGCAGTAGATGTGTGAAAGGTAAACTTTTGTCAGCCAATTGTGCAATGAACCTTTGTATAGACTGCAGTCATCCTTGTAGTGATCTCAACTGACTAATGTTCTTTGGTGGAGGCATTTCCATAATTGCCTATACTTTCGTGGGATCTACTTCAATTTCTTTTTCTAAAACAATGTACCCAAAGAGTTTTCCAGATTTGACCCCAAAAACACATTTCTTAGGGTTGAGGCGAACTTTGAATTTCTCTAATCTTGCAAATATTTTGGACAATATTTCAAGATGTCCTCTGGTGTATGATTTTGCCAATATCTCATCTACATAATCTTCCATGAAGATATGCATCATATCATGAAAGATTGTAGTCATGGCTCTTTTATAAGTAGCCCCAGCATTCTTCAAACCAAAAGGCATGACGTTCCAACAGTAGGTTCCCCATGGACATGTGAAAGTTGTTTTCTCCTGGTCTTAGGTGCAATCTTGATTTGGTTGTAGCCAGAAAAACCATCCATTAATGAATACATGGCATGGCCAGCTGTTAGATCAACTATAGTGTCGATGTTTGGGAGTGGGAAGTCATCCTTAAGACATGCTTTATTAAGATCTTTGAAATTTGTGCATATTCTCACAATTTTATCTGGCTTGGATACAGGAACAATGTTGGAGATCCATTCTGCATAGTGGATTAGTCTTATGAAGCCCACATCAAGGAGTTTTCTCAGTTCTTCCTTAACCAATAATGCAACATGAGGGTGCATCTTTCTGAGTTTTTGTTTCACCGGCTTGGCCCCTGGTTTGATA
Organism: Sequoia sempervirens; assembly: GCA_007258455.2. Lineage (NCBI taxonomy): Eukaryota > Viridiplantae > Streptophyta > Pinopsida > Cupressales > Cupressaceae > Sequoia > Sequoia sempervirens. Next base: position 36,212 of record VDFB02266218.1, read on the forward strand.
GACAAGTGATGCATGATAAGATCAGGATCAAGACCAGGCATGTAAGCATAAGACCACACAAAATTTACTTGATTTTCTTTTAGGAATTCCATGAACTCTAGTATTTCTTTCTCTTTCATTGATACAGCTAACTATAAATTTTTTTGTTTGTCAGAAGTCTCAAGATTGATAGCATTTGTAGGCTCAATCAAAATAGGCGATTGCTCATGGTAGTGCTCTGGGAGAGTGTCAAGATTCCCATCGTTTGGTGCCTTAAAGAGGTTTTCACCATCTGATACGCTCTTTATTTTATCTTTTGTTTGATCTAATACTGCCAGATTTTGGTTTTCACCATTAGATCTTTCTTTTTTGTTTTTACTTTTGCAGCTAGGAGGCTTGACACTCTCCTGATCAAAAACTCTATGTCAAAAATCACTCGTGGAACAATCATTTATATCCTCTGTAGAAAGGAGGTTTATGATAGCTTTACCACTTGGAAACATAGGTATATCGATAGGTTCAGTTGAATCCCAATCAATGAGATCGGGATAAATTAAAGATAGCGGATCATCAGGTTGTGTGAAATCGGCTATGGGTATAGTCATAACAAAGTGGTCCATAGGATCTGAGGTACGAGGTGGTTCAATGATGATACTGTCCTCCTGATAGTCTTGTTCATTTAGATCCGACTTAGCATCACTAGAATCATGCTGACTTTGTAGTTCGAATTCGCATGTTTTGGTCCCTGAACCTTGTCCTTCAATTAGAGTTGAGGCGTACTGGTGTATTACATCAACCTCTTTGTCCCTCTAGAACTCATTATTGTAAATGGTGTCCCATTCATATTCAGTAGAGTCTGTGTCAGAATTGTTATCCAAGAAGTTCTAAACTGTTGTCAAACATGCTTCTGAGCCTTCTTGCAATGTGAAGACAGTGCCATGTAGTTGTTTGGATGTGCTTTCTTTAGAGTGAGTATCATAACCCAATCCAGTTTTCTCTTTTACAGCAAGTCCATGGAGGTGAATAGGTTCAACTACTCCTTCTTTCCATTTTCCAATAGGACCTTTATCATAGCCCATCTTCTGCATGATTGAATACCATTTTTCATATTTGTCCGTGGGTAATTTAACATTAAAGACTGCTTCATCTTCATCTTTATAGAGCCAGTTTAAAATTTCTATATCCTTAGGATTTTCCATGGGGAATTTTTCTTTGATGAATTGTCCATTCAATTTTGTGATTGGCTCTATTGATGGTTGCTTTGATGTTGATGCTGCTGATATTTGATGTTCCCTGATAGACGATTGTCCATGTGATCGAGGTGATGTAGGTAAATTGGCAAGACAAAGAGAGTATTCTCTAACTCCATGATCCTTGAATTTCATTTTTTTGTCAAAACTATTGGTCAATTGACTAATTTGTGTGTCAATCTTTAGAGAAGTCTTAGCATGAGCTTCTCGATTGTTAGGGACCAAAGTATCTTGACTGGATTTTATGTTGGCACAAGTTTGAATATTGGAATTATCAGCTGGTATCGTGATTTCCTGTCCATCATAAGGAAACTTAAGACATTGATGATAGGTTGATGGGACAACTTGCATTTCGTGGATCCAAGGATGACCCAACAAGATGTTATATGCAAGATCATGGTCCAGTACTTGACAGAAAGTATTCTTTATAACAGGGCCCACTCTGATTGGTAGCATGATTAGACCCTTGGATGCTCTTTCTTCACCATCATAAGCTTTTATGGTAATCTTTCTTCTGAAATCAATGGAGTTCTCAGAAAATCTGAAAGCCTTAACCAACTTCATGGTACAAATGTTCAAACCAGCACCTCCATCTATTAGAACTCGTCTGATATGAAACTTGTGAACCATGACTTCTAAGTACAATGATGAATTATGGGGATGATTTATGGAAATGCCATCTTTTTCAGAGAATGAAAGGCAAGTGGGTGAGGACAAGTGTCCTACCATGGCTTGAAATTGGTTCACATCTAGGCCAGTGGATACATTAGTTTCAACGAGGGATTTTTCAAGAATTTCCTTATGGGCTAGGGAAATCTTCAATAGTTTCAGAATAGAAATTTGAGCGGGGGTTTTCCGAAGTTGATTGACCAAATCATATTGATGTTGAGGTGGAGGTTCAGTGGATTTTGAAGAAGTGCCCTTTATGACAACTTTAGCTTGCACTCTTGTTGTTGCGTTGACTTCTCTATATTCCACCTTCTTGTTGACTTTAATGACATTTACATGCTCGTCATCTATGTAGAGATGATTGATTATATGATCATCATTGATATGATTCACATTTTTTTCAGAAGACTCACCCTTTTGATAGTTGGGCAAAGGGTTGCAAAATGCTTGGTGGTCTGCATTGGATTGTTGATGTCCTTCTATTGTAATGATGTCATTGTCGATTAAGTTTTGAATGGCATTCTTCAAGGCTTGGCAATTATTTGTGCGATGACCTTTGCACCGATGATAATCACAATAGTATGCCTCATTCCATGATGGAGGCTTTACACTGGGTTCATAGTTTCGTTGAGGTGGCAAAGTAATGACATTTTTGGCCATCAACTCTTTGAATGTAGATTCTAAAGATTGATCCAATGAAGTGAAAGTTCTTCTATTAGAGAAGAATGAAAATCTTTGTGGATTTGTATTCAAGTTGTTCCCTAAGGAATTGTGATTGTTATTGGTTCCTCGGTAACCTTGGTTGTTGGAAGTCCCTTGATTGGGAGTAGAGTGTTGATTTATATTGTTCCTCAGAGGAGGAGGATTATTTCCATGATTTGCAATTGAGTTGACATTGATGTTGTGAATGTTTGGAGTACTGAGGACAAATGGCTTGGTTGAGGCATGATTCGCATCAACAACACCATCATTCACCATAATTTTGTTACGAGTCTAGAATTTGGACTTATCTTGATTATTGCGATGGTTGGATGAGCTAGGATTGTCTTTGTCATGTTTTATTATTCCTCTTTTGACCAAAGAATTTTCAATGGTTATGGCATCTTCAATCATTTTCTCAAAAGAAGGAGGAAAATGTAAGTTCAAATGATAGCTCATTTCTAAATTTAAACTATTAATGAAGGTAACCATCTTTTCCTTTTCAAGAACAGGACGTGGATATCTGGCGAACATTCTTCTCCATCTCCGAAGAAACGTAATGAAATATTTGCCACGTTTTTGTGCAACTTTGCAAAGATCTATCATGGTGATCTCTGGTGTTGTATGTTGTAGGCATATTGCGATATGAATAAGTTGATTAATTCTTCAAATGTCCTGACGGGAGGTGTAATCTTAGATAGCCATTCCATAAAGTGAACTCCAAAGCTCCTAGGAAACAATCGCATCAAGTAAGTGTCTTCGTGAGCAAATTCCAATGTCATGTTTTAGAAGTCTCTAACATGATTGATTGGATCCGATTTCCCATTATAGCAATCAAATTTTGGCATTTCACAATGTGTGGGAAAAGGAATATGTTAAGACTTCGATCGAAAGTATAAGGACAAATGTCCTCTAGAGTATATTTCTTTGTGGTTGTTCCCCCTTGTAGTTCTTTAATTTGTCCTTGTAGTGCCTTAATTTGCTGGGTCAAAGCACTAAGATCAGAAAGGGGTGTTTCTTCAGGTTTATTTTTCAAGTTTTCAGTATTAAAGTCATGAGGCAATTTAGCTCCTTGGTCGGCTAGATAGAGAAAATATTTTTCTTTATCTCGTTGCAAGATCTTTTCTATGGCTTTATGAAATTTGGGATCTTGCTCAGCCTCTCTAAGATGTTTTTCATCTCGTTCCTCATCACTATCCACATGGATTTTATCTCTATAGTTATGAAATGGATTTTCTTCTCTGTTGTCCATGTTGTTGAAAAGTGGATTTTGATTTATGCTGAAAAGAGGATTACTGCTTTCTCCTTCTTCTTGAGTGTTTTGAATATGAATTTCTTTTTGGATTGTATCCTTCAATTTATTGTGTTGAGATCTTGTGGAGATAGGCATATGATTTCGAAAAGTTCCTCTGGAATTAGATCACAGTTTTTTGACAAGTGCAATGGGAATGATATTTTGATCTGATAAGATGTGGAATCTTATGATATGATCAAGGATGTTCCTAATTTTTTATTGTGGCTTCCAATGATGAAGGATGTCAAAATCCTGTTGGGGAAGTTGAACCAAAAATTAGAAAGTTGTAAATTGCACTCTAAAAGATTTTGATCTTTGTTTTTAAAGAAATTCGTTCAAGATCTTTGAAGAATATGACTGGGGTGTGAAGGATATTCAATAGCAAGTTGTGGTATGTTATCGAACTCAAGAGGTTGGTTATGATTATGTCATTATGATAGAGCTAATCTCTGATAATAAGCTCAATAATCTAAAGGATCTACAACATACTCATCAGTGAATCCCCTAACAAAGTTTTGATATCTGTGAAGAAATCCACAGAAATGAAGCAACATGTGTCAACTTTTGTATAAATTTTTTCTCTTTTGCAATGTTTTCTTGGGTTTTCTAATCCTTTTGGACACTGATTTCTTGGGAAATTTTGTTGATGTCCAATCTCTAAGCATGGGAAAAGTATTGGGAATGTTATTGGACCAATGGTATGAATAACTTTTGAGTGATTTCAGTTGTTGTTCTTCATATTCATTTCATATGATCTTTTTATCTGAATTAATGTGATGGAAGACACAACAAACATTTTGAAGAATAGTTTCTTTTAAGGCCCTATACTAACATGAAGTGTTTGATCAAGAAAATGTTTTCAACAAATATTTTCACAGGTTTTGCACATGAAAGACAATTCAGACAGACTCACTCTTAATGCTCAAGTAGGTCATTCTAGTAATCAACAACCCACATCTTAGAACTGTGTCGAATCACACAGTCGTGTCACCCCCGAAGGGGCGCCCATGTTTTTGTCTTTTCTAGGTGCATACTCAGAGTTACGGAAGTGGATACCGGATCCCCTGAGCAAACGGTCCTTGGCAGTTATATGGTGAGTGTCTTGTGGGGCAGATTCTTCCCTCCCCTTGCACTGTGATTATTAGAATGTTTGGAAACTGACTTCGACTAGCCACTACACTAGAATCATAGTAAGGATTTTTGTTCGGTGTGGCAATAATAAACTCCCTTAGGAGACCTCCCAACCTTTAGAACAAAGGTTTTGGGGATGGTTATCTTGCACACTGCCGGCAAAAGAGAGTTTCCCCAAATTTGCTTTAAATTTTATAGTGGGGCAGAATAGCCTGGCTTTGGCTTGAACCCACTTGAGTCGTTCTCGTAGGGTGAGTACTTTTTCCCACTATGGCAGGCTCTCTAAAGGATGTAATTAAAGTAGTAAAATTGCATGAAAACTAAAAAGGAAAGTCTGGTATTATGATCACCTAGTTAAGTGGAGAGCATAGACCTATTGCCACATACAAAGCAAGCAGATATTCTTTTTAAATTCCAAATCGCAATCATCTAATCTAAGTGAAGATATTGCTTCACCAAAAATAAGTTTGTTCAATTTTAATTGCAAGACCATTGTGTGGTGACTATCCTAGATTGCTTTATTTTATCCAGATGTGGCTACCTTAGGATTGTTTCATTTTAAAATCTAGAAAAAGAAAAAGAATTATATTTGTGGAAGGCGTCAGACTCAGAATTATGTATTTTTGTTACAATCCATATGTGCCAGAACAGAAGGTATATGCACCAGAACAGAAGGTATATGCGTCGGAACAAAAGGTATATGTGCCACAAGAAAGATTCTATATGCTCTTAAAAACAGTTACTATATGTGACAAAGGAAAGTTACTATATGCGCCTAAACAGTTACTATATACGCCTAAATAGTTACTATATGCGCTAAAACAGTTACTATATGAGCCTAAACAGTTACTATATCTACCGAAACAGTTACTATATGCGCCTAAACAGTTACTATATGCACTGAAACAGTTACTATATGCGCTCCCAAATCCTGCAAAAAAAAAGAGTCAAAAACCCCGTATGCACCACAGAAAATGTTGAATGCGCTTAAATGCACAATTTTTTCTGAAAGTTGACTCCAGAATGCGGAAACTATCAAAAAAACTTGCAGAGAATGTTAAATTCGTGGGTTTGAGCCCCACGGTGGGCGCTATTTTATGTGTGTGTGAAAAATGTATCAATCTAAATGAAATTCAAACACATATCAATAAGATATTAAATCAGGAAAACTAAAAAAGAAAACATAATAAGCAAAACTATGATTGCAGCTTCCCCGAAATCATCTTATCTCTCTCTAACTCCAACGTTTTGTTGTTTCCAATGGCTCTTAGATCAGCAGATCAAGCTCAACAAAATGAATAGTTGAAGAACGAGATTTTAAAATGTACACTATGCTAAATGCAAGGCTATGCTAAGATGAAATTATTATTGTGATGCTAAAAGGCTATGATTGCATAAGCTGATTACATGTATGTTCGTGCGTTTTCGTATGTATGCGTAGGTAACCAAAGCTTGGATTTGCACCGGCATTTATAGAGATTTTGAAAGGATTTGATTGGCTGATTTGATTAACGGACCGGATTAAGCTTGTTCGAATGGACAGTGGAAGATTTTCGAAAGTGGAGAGGGAGATAGAAGGTTTCCCTTTTCCTTCAATTTCCATCATTGAGATTCGAAGGGAAATTGCCATTTCAAAGAATGAGTTTAGAATGAGTTAGAATAAAATAAAATAAATTTATTTAATTTGTAAGTGAAGACGAATATAGAAACTCACATAATTAAATAAATTATATTTAATTATGTTTTAGAAATGAATTTAGAGTGAGAGGAAAATATTAAATATTAAATATTTAATTTGATTATGGGATGAAGAGAATATTCTATTATTTGAATATTCAAATATTCAAACTTTAGAATGATATGATAATTAAAATAAATAATCGTATTTATTTAATTTAATTAAGAGGAATGTGGAAAATGTCAATAATTAAATAAAATTATTTATTTAATTAAAGTAGAAGAATTAGAAAATGAACAATATAAATAAATAATTAAATTTATTTATATGTAGATGACTTTAGGAGAATTAATTAAATAATTCATATTTAATTAATTAACAAGCTTAATCATGACCATTTTTAGACATATACAAGGGTTTTGTATTTTTTCAATCCAAACAAATTGTGTATTCATGAAACAGTGATAAACATTGAAAGATGTCTATCTATTCAAGATATGCTTGATGTGTCATGGATGTTTTCATGAATGTACATCATGCATGTAATCACAACAAATGAATAAATAATGCAAATAATCATTTGCTCGATGGACTTAAAACTTGACACCATAAGCCATAAATGATGCGTGCAATTCAATCTATTCACAATAAATGAAAATGTGCAAATAGTAAATGCACAATGTCCACATTAAAAGGCCATGGGTCAAGAGAAACAGTGTGGACGAAGACACAAATATATCAAAGAATATTACAAAGTCATTAAATATTTCCAATAGCAACAAAACATTAGGAATTCCTTAAATTAATTAGAATAATTAAATTTATTACAAATGTAGACATCCAAATTTGACCACTTCCATATGGTCAAAGTCATCTTCTTAATCATCCCTTTACTCTTCTGAGATCATCCTCTTCGTCGATATTAATTAAATCATTCATTTAATTAATATTGTGTATCTTGCATAAGGTTTTCTAAAGTATTTAATTTAATAAATACTTTTCCCCCATTTCCTCTCTAAATTAAATAAATCCATCACTTTATTTAATTTAGTCATATTATCCTTTGGAAATTTTAAATTTACTTTTAAATTCCTTATTTTCTCTTCCATTGTCACATCCTCCAACTTTTGCAAGTTGGCCTCTAATCCCTCTTAGCAATCTAACCTTCTTTCTTAGTCATAATTAATTTATGATTAAGATGTGCACACCCCTAATCATCATTAGGGTCCCATCCTCCATAATTTTCCACTTGCCTCTAATGAGTCTTTAATTAGTCTAATTAAGTATTTGCACAACCTTAATCACCTAATTAGGTCATCTCTAATCCCCATATCATTTATGGAATGTGTCCTTAGTCAACTTCATTAAAAGTTTTCTCCTTTTGAACAAGGCATCTCCATTCCCCATGTGAATTTTTAATTCACATTTAATCCTCTAATGCATTTAAAGGAATTTTAAATCCCTTCTCTCATCCCTATGAGAATATTTGAAGAATTTTTAATTCCCTACATGTCCTCTCACCCACATGGGGACAAGTACCTCCTTTATGAGGAGATCTTGTCCCAATCCCAAGGTACTATGTACCGTCTCTATGTCATGTACTATCCCTCCACCTCATGTATACATCACCTTTTTTAAGCCATATCACTTGCCATATGTCAAGATGTAAGGGCTTGTGAGTTCTCAACTCACCTTAGCCCTACATCTTAATCTTGGTGGCTCAATATTGACCATCCATTTCCCTAGAGATTTATAAAATCTCTATAAATACCCCATCTTTTCTCTCATTTTAAGGAGATCATGCATTGTAGCCAAACTCTTGCGTCATTTTCATAGAATCCATACTTAGTCATTTTAATGCTTGTACCCACTTGCATCCATCTTCATATCACCATCTAGTTTGCATCTTGCCATCCAAGAAGCATACAACACCAAATATCGAAGGGCCAACCAAATAATCAATTTGACACAAAGTAAAAGGTTTTGTTTGTTGTTTTTATTTTGTGTTGATTCCAACTAGACTAATCTTGAGGTGTAGGTTGTTTTTGGAGGTATTTGCATTACTTTGTTTGTTGCTCATTTTGTACCACCTAATTTTGACCTATCATGCATACGTATGATGGATTCCTCCTCTGGTATGTCTTCCAATGAGCCATTTTCCACGACAACACTATTGGAAGTATTAGACGATGTTGTAAGGCCTTTCTGCTTTGTATCATATCTGATGCCTATATTTTTTGGCAACTTTGGTGTATCAATGGGTTGCAACTACCCCTGTTCTTCTTTACCTAGGCCCCTACCTTGGTAGTTATATTTTTCTGCAAACTTAGCTGACCAAGGATATGCTTCTTGAAAATATTCTTTTAGAGGGGGATCTGGTTGGGGTTCCTCTCGGTATACCCATTGACTTATATCCTACTCTAGTGCATCTATCTTGATACTAGGGGACCTGAAAGTGGTGGTAGGAATGTTTTTACCACTGAAGGTGATAGTCTTGTCTTCTTTTGGAGTAGCATGTGAAGGTTGGCCATACTCATGTGGTGACGGCGGCATGGTTGCTACATTAAGAGCAGTATGCATTTTGTATTCACCACACCCTTTGTCAATGATCTGGACTTTTTTGGCTGCGGCATCAATGATGGAAGATGGAGTGGTCGTCGTGGTGGAGGGTGAATTAGAAAATGATGACTAGGATGCCCCCATTTTGATCCCAGGACAATAATGTAAATGGGGAAATGAGGCCTCGAAAGTGTGACAATATTCAAATGGTTGGGGATCAACATAGATGGTGACTTCCTACCCATTTACTGGGAATTTTAGGCATTGATGGTATGTGGAGGGGATGGCTTGCATAGCATGGAGCCATGGGCAGCTATGGAGGAGATTATATGGCAAGTCCAAATCAAGGACATGACAAGTAGTGTACTAAACCATGCGTCCCACTTGGATAGGAAGACTAATAATTCCTTCTAAATTCCTTTCTGCATTATCATAGGCCTTGATTGTGATGATCCGATTACTTAAATCTGCTTTAGTGTACCCCACATGTTTTATGAATTTCAGGGTACACAAATTGAGGGCAGGGCGATTATCTACCAAGACCCTTTTTATTTTGTGACGGGTGACCATGACTTCAATATGCAAGGGGCGATTATGATTGACATCGATGTTTGGCATGTCATTTTGGCTGAAGTGTAGTTGATGAGAAAAAGCCAGGTGACCTACCAAAGCTTGGAATCGTGTAGGATTGATGTCATTAGGAACATGGGTTTCTTGTAGGGCAATATTAAGGATTTCTTAATGAACAGGAGAAGACTTAAGCAAATCCAAAATGGAGATGTGAGTAGGGGTCTTTCCTAAGTGATCAAGGATATTGTACTGGGAGCTCACAGGAGTTGATTGGGTGGGTGCAGAGGCTGTAGGGATAGTGATGCAGGCTCACTGTGTAGTAACAGCACATTGAGGGTCTTTGGCCTTGACATGTATCATGGATACACAGAGTTCTACCTACTCAATGTAATGAATAATACCCTCGTAATTGAGGGGTACATTCTTATAGCTCACGTTATTTGTGCTATTGTCCTGGGGATTACTGTTGGAGGTGCTCGAGCCTTGATTATGATTTGGAAAGGCGTTTTGATATATCTGCAATTGAGCATTCGACGACGAAGCTTGACTAGGTTCAACCTTGATATCACCTTGATCAATGAGATCTTGGACGTAGTTTTTTAGACCCTAACACTTATTCAAAGAGTGTCCTTTGATTTTATAGAACTCACAATATTCATTTTCCCTAAACCATGCAGGCTTGGGCTTGGATTCGTCAAGTGGCTTGGTGACAAGATATGTGATTGGATAATTGATATGTAGCAATTTATTGAAGACAACACTCAGGGGTTCTCCTAGTTGAGCATACTGACGCTTAGCATTCCCCTGGCTATTTTGATTTGACTGTTGAGGATGAGGTGCCCCCTATGGTACATATATGGTGTTAGGTACGGATGGTTGTTGTCTCTGAGATGTATTAGCCACTTGGACATGTTTAGTATCAGTGACGCCATCATTTACTATGTTCTTGTTCTTGTTCCAAAAACGTGGCTTGTCATTGAATGACCTTTCTTTATCCTTGTTATATATTTTGATGTGCCCTTTGGCAACAAGGGCACATTCAAGGATAAGTCCCTTCTCCACTAGCTCTGCGAAAGTGGTGACACAATGTAACCTAAAGTTATGAGCCATGTCAGGATGAGATTTCTCCATGAAGAGGGTGACCATGTCCTCTCTTAGAGGGGTCTTCATTCGGCTTGCTAACGCACGCCACCTTTGAAGATAGCTAGCAAAGGTTTCCCCCTCCCGTTGTTTCTCCTTGAGGAGATCTAGGGTGTCAGTGTCCTCCAAATTGAAGAAGTAGGAAACAAACTTTTCTGACAGATCCGCAAAAGATTTTATGGACCCTCTTTCGAGGGTCATGAACCAATCTAGGGCAATGCTTGTCAGACTCTGCAGAAACAGGTGCAAGAGATAATTGTCATTGTGCATAACTTCTTGACACTAGGAGTAAAACTCCTGTAAGTGGGCCTTGGGATCCTTGTTCCCCCTGTATCTGTCGAATTTTGGTATTTCAAAATGTTTAGGGAAGGGGATCAATGAGATGGAGGGATCGAATGGATATGGGCATATGTCCTTGAATTTGAATGATTGTTTGCTAGTCCCTACCTAAAGATCTCTCAAAGTAACTTTAATTTCTAGCAAATCTAAGTTGATTGGTGGTTGATTGGATGGATATGGATGGTAAGGTGGCAGAGGATCCTGCTGAGAGAGCATCAGATTGTTTAGGTACAGATTCAGATGTTGGAGTGATGACATCCCTTGTTGGTATGCCGAGGGATTTTGTGGATATGTGGGTTGTTGTTGCAAGGTATAATATGGATTCATTTGGTAAAGATGCAAGGTGGATTGTTGAGGTGCTTGGCTATGATGTGGTGGATTGACCTATTGATACTGGAGGAGATGTTGCGATTGTTGGGGGGGCGCATAAAGTGGTTACAGTTGGGACTGTTGTTGGTAATAAAGATACTGCAGTGGGTGCTGATGTGACGTGAGATGTTGCATGGACCGAGATGGCATGTTGTATTATGCTTGAGCTCGCAGTCATAGGATGGATGTGAGGAAAGGAGATATAGCCTGAGTGGGAGGTCGGGACGGATTGCTTTGCAGCTGATATGGTGGTTGTTGGGAGGAAAATAGCGGTTGTTGTTGTTGGGGCAGCTGAGATAACGTAGGGGGATTTTTCAAAGGGGGTTGTTGGGTACCGAAAGGAACATTCAGAGGGGGTAGATTAGATTGAAGCTACTGTGGGGATGCATATGAAGGTGACAGTTGATTTAGGGCCCTAGAAGGTGGAGGAAATGTAGTGAAAGGGTTGCCCCCAGTGTTGATGGGAGGCGAATTCAAAGGGGGTGGTGTTGGCAGCATCAGTGGTTGTGGTTGTGGTTGGTTGAAGTTGGTTTTTGTGGCATACCAAAGGAAAAAGGATCATTGGGGTCAGTGGTTTGAGGTGTCCCTATGATTGAGATTGCAGGATGCGGGGGATTTCCCACAGGATACAAAACAGTGTTGCCAAATTCCAGTTGATGCCAACCTTCTACGAACGGAACATTGGGGACGTATGAACTACTTGGTACATTGTGTGAACCATGGGGTATATTAGGTGCTGAACTGCCATACTTAGAGAGGTCGATACCTGACGGTAATTTGACACCCTTGTTAATTAAGTGAGCCAAGATTTATTTGCCATGTTTTTCAAGAAGTCAATTTGTCATTTGCACATTTACTAGGTTACTAAAGTGTTCCTCAAATGTAACCTCAGGTTGAATGACCATGTTTTCATCCCCCGGGGGTGATGTGTTTTGACCATCAATGTTGGATTGTGATGACGTTCCATGTTGTGGGTCGCGAGGGATATTCACACTGTTATTGGGGTCTTGTGATGCATTGGTTGTGTTATTCAGATCTTGAGGAATATGTGGTTGGGATTGTTGTTCGACCATTTTCCTTGTTTGTGACCAGGTCTAAGCGGGCATGCAAGATGATATGACAGATTAGGATGACCTTGGTGATGACAAGATTGACTTGATTTGATGATTGATTAGCCAGAAGGGATGTGGCTTGACAGGATTGGTTTGATTGGATGATGGATTAGCTGCCGAGGCTAAGGCTCGATGAGATTGATCTAATTTGACCAAGGTGGACCGAGTTGATTGGTAGATGATAAGTCGATTTGGACTGGATGATGATCTGATTTGGATTGACGATTGATTAGGGCGAATTATAGTGATCTCAATTTGAGACCCAATTCAAGAGTGGTCCTTGGTAATGCTAGGTGTTGATCAATTGAACAAGGGGAGGATGTATGATAACGGCGCCAAATCCAACTTGAGATAGAAGTGGATTGATTGCGCCGACAAAGATGACCAACTTAGGACGGATGACGATCCGAAGTTGGTTTTCGATGGATGACAATTAGAGGTGAACACCTAGGTCAATTCGGATAACCGCTCTAATAGGGTTTCAATGGGATATCACTGGTTTGAAACGTGGAAATGATAACCAAAACGTTGGTTTTGAATGGGTGAAAAGATGCACGAGCTGAAGGAATAAACATTTTAGGCTAACAAATGGATTCTCGAAACGAGTGTCCGGATGTTTGAGATGAGAAGACAAATGATCAAGATGGTAGAGTGACAGTCCCGACGAATGAAGTGGATAAAAAAAGTTGATCAATCAAGGGTCAGGTCCGCCCAAGGAGCAAGAACTGATCAAATTTGGTCCAAACAAGCCCAAAACAAGTTGGTGAATGGGTCAAGTCTGCCCCTAGGTGAGGGCAAGTCCGCCCAAGGAGCAAAAGTTGGTCAAAATCAACCAAAACATGCTCCAAAGGACTGGTTTTTAGGTCAGGTCCGCCCCTGGATGAGGGCAAGTCCACCCAAGAAGCAAAAAATGATCAAATTAGCTTAAAATAGGCTTGAAACAGGTTGGTGAATAGGTCAAGTCTACCCCTGGGTGAGGGAAAGTTCGCCCAAGGAGAAAAAGTTGGTCAAAATCCACCAAAACAGGCTCCAAAGGACTAGTTTGAAGGTCAAGTTCGCCCCTGGATGAGGGAAAGTCCACCTAAGGAGCAAAAATTGATCAATTAGTTCAAAATAGGCCTGAAATAGGTTGGTGAATAAGTCAAGTCTGCCCCTGGGTGAGGGCAAGTCCACCCAAGGAGCAAAATTTGGTCAAAATCCACCAAAATAGGCTCCAAAGGACTAGTTTTTAGGTCAAGTCCGCCCCTGGATGAGGGAAATTCTGCCCAAGGAGAAAAAGTTGGTCAAAAATGGCCAAAATAGGCTCAAAAGGACTGTTAATAGGGCAGGTCTGCCCCTGGATGAGGGCAGGTCTGCCCAAGGAGCAAAAGTTGGTCAAAATCCACCAAAACAGGCTCCAAAGGACTGGTTTCTTGGTCAGGTCCGCCCCTGGATGAGGGCAAGTCTGCCCAAGGAGGGTTTAACTTGACTTTTGATAAAAAAAGACCAAGGCAAAGGACTGAAAACACAATAGTCATCAATCAAAAGGCTATGGCAAAGTGAAGGAAATTAGACAATCATTGGTTTCACACAAAGAAGACAAATCAGACAATCACAAGCCTAAGTCTAGTAGAGAGAAAATGGTCAACAAAGTCCTCTAATCTAGAATGATCATGGTTACTAGGGAGTCCTCAATATACACCCAATACATGAAGCCCAAATCGTGAACACCAACCTATTACAAGAGTGAGTCGGGCACCTAGAAGGCTCAGACCAACTCTTCACATCATCCCGATGCTTTGCCAATTACAATGTGGTTGGATTGAGGTACAACTTTCGCTTTCCCCCCTTTATATACCCTGCTGGTACGTGTGGTTGGAATCATCCCTTAGGGTGATGAAATCCCCAAACAAGTCCCACTAAGAAAAGTAAAATAGGTAGACTCAAAAGACGTGGTAAGCTACGATTTCTCGTCACCTAGGATCACCGAATGGCACAAGGGGATTGGATATGTCAAATAGCTCACCCAAAAACACAGCATACAAGGTTGATTGACACCTTTTAATTAAACTATGTTCCTAATTAGGGAGTAAGAACCCTTAAAATAACCAAAAAATTGCTAAAAAGCTAAAATTTTACCTTTTGAAAAAAGTTGTCTGTGGCAAATCTGGTTGTCTGTGAAGGAAAATCTAGCTGTCTGGGGCAAATCTAGCTATCAGTTAGGTCAAGTTTTCCTGTGTGTTAGGTCGAGTCCGTCCCTCCGTGAAAAAGTTCCAAAAAATGATTTATGCAATCTGGGGAGGGCAAGTCCGCCCCTGGAGAGGGTCAGGTTTGCCTGTGGAGGGTGGGTCCACCTGTCTGTTAGGTCGAGTCCGCCCCTCTATGAAAATTTTTGAGAAACCACTTTTCTAGAATCTGGGGAGGGCAAGTCTGCCCCTAGAGAAGGTCAGGTTTTCCTGTGGAGGGTGGGTCTGCCTGTCTGTTAGGTCAGGTCCGCCCCTCTATAACCTATATCTATAAAAAGTCAAAAAATAGAAAACGTAAAAATAAGAGACCTGTTTGTGGGTCCCACCGGGTGTGCCAGAAATGTGATAGGTCAAAATTAAGTGGTAGAAAAAGAGAAACAAACAAAGTATTGCAAATACCTCCAAAAACAACCTACACCTCAAGATTAGTCTAGTTGGAATCAACACAATAAAAACAACAAACGAAACCTTTTACCTTGTGTTGAATCGATTATTTGGTTGGCCCCTCAATCTTTGGTGTTGTATGCTCCTTGGATGGCAAGATGCAAGCTAGATGGTGATATGAAGATGGATGCAAGTGGGTTCAAGCATGAAAATGACTAAGTATCGATTCTAGGAAAATTTTGCAAGAGTTTGGCTACAATGCATGATCTCCTTAAAATGAGAGAAAAGAGGGGGTATTTATAGAGATTTTGGAAATCTCTAGGGAAATAGACGGTCAATATTGAGCCACCGAGATTAAGATGTAGGGCTAAGGTGAGTTGAGAACTCACAAGCCCTCACATCTTGACATGTGGCAAGTGATATGGCTTAAAAAGGGTGATGTGTACATGAGGTGGAGGGATAGTACATGACATGGAGAGGGTACATAGTACCTTGGGATTGGGACAAGATCTCCTCATAAAGGAGGTACTTGTCCCCATGTGGGTGAGAGGACATGTGGGGAATTAAAAATTTCTCAAATATTCTCATAGGGATGAGATAAGGGATTTAAAATTCCTTTAAATGCATTGGGGGATTAAATGTGAATTAAAAATTCACATGGGGAATGGAGATGCCTTATTCAAAAGGAGAAAGCTTTTAATGAAGTTGACTAATGATACATTCCATAAATGATATGGGGATTAGAGATGACCTAATTAGGTGATTAAGGTTGTGCAAGTACTTGATTAGACTAATTAAGGACTCATTAGAGGCAAGTGGGAAATTATTGAGGATGGGACCCTAATGATGATTAGGGGTGTGCACATCTTAATCATAAATTAATTATGACTAAGAAAGAAGGTTAGATCGCTAAAAGGGATTAGAAGCCAACTTGCAAAAGTTGGAGGATGTGACAATGGGAGAGAAAATAGGGAATTTAAAAGTAAATTTAAAATTTCCAAAGGATAATATGACTAAATTAAATAAAGTGATGGATTTATTTAATTTAGAGAGGAAATGGGGGAAAAGTATTTATTAAACTAAATACTTTAGAAAACCTTATGCAAGATACACAATATTAATTCAATGAATGATTTAATTAATATCGGTGAAGAGGATGATCTTAGAAGAGTAAAGGAATGATTAAGAAGACGACTTTGACCATATGGAAGTGGTCAAATTTGGATGTCTACATTTTTCCCCTCTTTGAAACACTATTAGGATAATAGGGTTTCAAAGAAAATAAAACATAGATGACTCTATGGAAGAAGTGACTAGAGACAAGATGCCCCAACATGGGAGAGACTATGAGCTACCCGAATAGAGGAGAATTAAAGGAGATGCCCCGGTCTCGCAAGGGGAGGCTTATGACAAAAGATTGGGAGAGAATGGTAGGATATACCTCCTCCATAAGGGGATGGGGATGAAAAGGGGGGCCCCAAGCAACTTCTCGAAAGGAGGAAGTGGTATATGTTGATGGAAAGAGCACAAAAATTTGAAAAGATTGACACTTGAATGGAGGAAAACGGGTTTATAGTGTGGATTTGGTGGCCCTGAGAAGATAAGGCGGGCGAAATTAATTAAGAGGGAAAAAAGTTTAAATAAAAGGAAAAAATTCCTTTTAGGTAAAAAGTGAAAAAAGGGAGGGAAAAAGCTATAAAAGGTAAGTGAGGGGGTTATTTCTCCTCATTTGGACAGCTGTCAAGTGAGGAGAGGAGGAAGAAGAAAAGAGCAAACAAGGAGGAGACACGATGCTAGAATATGATTCGGACATCATTCACCGAGGGGATGAGAGACGATGATTTTTCGAGGAGTGTGCTGTGCCACGTCAGGTGAGTTCAAAACCCCATTTGGTGATTTTGTTCAATTTGGCTAATTTTTTTGAAAAACAAAAATATGGGTTTGATGAGGGGGGGTATACGAAATGGGTTAGCGGGAAAAAAAAGATTTAGGGTGTTTTGTCATTTTGTGTTGATTGAAGAAAGGGTGACAAGAAGGGTGGGATGGGGGAGGGGGAAGTGAGCTTGTTGAGCCCGGCACGGGCGGTTCCGCCCATGCGGGTGGGTAGGTTTGTCCGAGCACGGGCGGGTCCGCCCATCCGGGTGGGCAAGTCCGCCCGAGCACGGGTGAGTCTTCCCATCCAGGCTCGACCAGTCAACATGTCTACGAATACATATGTCAACCTCATGGGATTGGGGGAAGATGAACACTCCAGTTGCAAAAATAAGAATAAGAAAAATAAAAAGCGGTCATCTAGTGAAAACCTCCCTAAGGCGCTTCCTAACCTTGAAAAAGTAAAAATAAAGGACGCATCCAATGGCGAAAACCTTGAGGAGGTGCTAGAGGATGGAGATGTTCATCTTCCCCTTGTAGGAACTCAGTTATCTTCCTGTTCATCTATTCTTATCAAAGAGACTCAAGAGGTTAATCTAGGTACTGCTGAGAATCCTAAGATCACCTATGTAGCCATGTCCCTCTCAGCGCAAGAGTATCCAGTCATTGTGCAGCTACTCCAAGAGGGAATCATTAACTTTGCTTGGTCATATTCTAACATGTCGAGCTTAGACCCCGCCTTAGTGGTTCATCATTTAGACATTCACCCAGACGCCAAGCCTGTCAAATAGAAGCTCTACAAGATGCATCCACAGGTCGCATTATTAGTCAAGAAGGAATTGGAGAAGTTACTAGATGCGGGTTTTATCAGACCAATTGACTACTCTGAGTGGATCTCCAATATAGTACCAGTTGCCAAACCAAATGGAGACATTCAGATCTATACAGACTTCAGGGATCTTAACAAGGCTTGTCCAAAAGACAACTTCCCTCTCCCTAACATTGACATGTTGGTGGACCTCACAGCGAGACATGAGATGCTATCCCTTATGGATGGCTTCTCTGGTTATAATCAGATTCAGATTGCACCTGAGGACCAACACAAGACCGCTTTCACAACACTGTGGGGTACTTTCTATTACAATGTTATGCCCTTTGGTCTCAAAAATGTGGGGGCAACATACCAAAGGGCAATGACGGTCATCTTCCATGACCTTATCCATATCATCATGGAGAATTACATCGATGACTTGTTAGTAAAATCCAAGACACGAGCGGAACATCATACCATCCTGAAAAAGATCTTTGAACGGTTGGAGCAGTACAAGCTGCGACTAAATCCAAAAAAGTGTGTCTTTGGGGTTATGTTAGGAAAATTTTTGGGGTTTATAGTCTCCTGAAGAGGTATTGAAGTTGATCCTGCCAAGGTGAAGGCTATTCTGGATATGCCACCCCTATACAATCTGAAATAGTTAAGAAGCCTCCAAGGTAAGATGCAATCCATCCGTCAGTTCATAGCCTAGCTCGCGGATAAGTGCTAGCCATTCACTCATCTCCTGAAGAAAGATTCCACCTTCCGATGGAACCAACAGTGTCAAACAGGTTTCGATAAGATCAAAGAATACTTAGCTCATCCTCCGATCTTGATGCCACCCATTCTAGGGAAACCCCTCCTATTGTATATCTCTGCCACTCCAGTCACGCTGAGGGCATTGTTGGCACAACATGATGAATCATCGAAAGAGAGGGTGATCTATTACATCAGTCGGACATTGGTTGGTTATGAATTAAACTACTCTCCAATAGAAAAGGTCTGCCTTGCACTAGTCTTTAGTACACAAATTCTAACATTACATGCTCAGCCATCCAGTCAAATTAATTGCTAAAATTGATCCACTGAAGTATTTGTTATCTAGAACCACTCTGATTGGCCATATGGCCAAGTGGGTCATGCTCCTAAGCGAATTTGACATAGAGTATGTGGAGTGGAAAGCCATAAAGGGACAAGTCATAGCTGATCAGTTGGCTGAGGCACCATTAGTAGATGCTTACCCTCTAGACACTGAATTCCCAGATGAAGAAGTCTACACAGTTACAGAAGCACCAGCTTGGACGCTGTATTTTGATGGTTCATACACACATAATGGATCACGCGCGGGGATTTTATTAATTACCCCTCAAGGTGACTACATTCCAAAATCATTCAGGATAGCATTCCCATGTACTAACAACATCGCAGAATATGAAGCCCTCCTCACCAGCCTCTGAATTGCAAAATAGTGGCATATAACTCACCTGAAAGTCTTTGGTGATTCATTATTAGTCATCAAGCAAGTTAATGATGAATTCCTCACAAAGGATGATAAGCTGCTACCCTATAAGCGCATGGTGGATGATTTCAAGAAATATTTCACCTTCATACAATTTGACCAAATTCCTCAGGTACAAAATAAAGCAGCATATGCAATGGCTACTATTGGTTCCCTCATTGACATGCCTAGAGATCGGACGGAATGTGAGTTCTTGGTTGAACAACTTTTAATCTCAGCATATGATATTCCTGATGTTGATATAGTGTGCGATATCGTAGGTCCCACCTCCTCCTGGTATTAGGATATATATACCTATCTCCATGATAATATTATACCCCTAGATCTTACATGCAATCAACATAAATCCTTCATTTATCATTCTTCACAATTCATCATCGTCGGTGATCCACTTTATCATCGTGGGTATGATGGAATCCTCCTCAAATGTCTAAATGAGGTTGAAGCCCATACTGCACTAACGGAAGTACATGGTGGTGTTTGCGGGGCTCATTCAAATGGTATGGCTTTGGCCAAAAGGATTCTCCAGGCAGGATATTATTGGCCTACATTAGAACATGATGCTTGTGAATTTGTGAAGTGCCTTCCTTGCTAACAACATGCAGATTTGATTCATGCTCCAGCGTAGGACCTTCAACCCCTCCTAACACCCTGGCCATTCTCTTAATGGGGTTTTGACTTGATTGGCAAGATTCACCCACCATCATCCGATGGCCATACATTCATAATTACTGCCACTCAGTACTTCACTAAGTGGGTGGAAGCAATGCCACTCTCACAAATGACCGGTATTCAGATCTCAAAGTTCATCCTTTGCCATATCCTCTGCAGATATGGTATCCCATCCACCATCCTTTCTGATAACGGAAAACCCTTAAAAAATCAAGCCATGAAACACCTCTACGACACTTTTCATATCCAGCATCGTTGGTCAATGCCTTATTACCCCTAGGGTAATGGTCATGTAGAAGCTACCAACAAAACCTTCATCTGCATCCTTAAAAAGGTGGTCAATAGCACTGATCGAGATTGGCACCTCCATATTCATTCCACCCTCTGGGCATACTGCACCTCCATCCACACCCCTACAGGGGCCACTCCCTATTCTTTAGTATATGGCGTTGAAGCCATCTTGCCAATTGAAGTTGAAATCCCATCACTGAGAATTTCCCTCAAAAATCTTATCAATGAGGAGGATGCTCGTGTGGCATGACTTACACAACTGGAGTTACTCGATGAAAGAAGAATCAAAGCTTACGATCACCTGCAAGCATACCAGAACTGCCTTAAGCGCCACTACAACAAGAAAATTCATCCTCAACAGTTTCAGGTGGGTGATCTCGTCCTCAAAGAGAATTAGTGTACTCAGCATGACTGAGACAAGAAGGGAAAATTTGAGCCAAATTGAGTGGGGCCTTATATCATAGCCGCCAAATATGGATCTAGGGCCTACAGGTTGACTACTCTTGAAGGAGACCCCCTTGAAAAACCCATCAACATATTTCATCTAAAGAAGTTCTACGCCTAAGTCTGCTTGGTAACCCCACCTATTAAAAACACAAAAAAAAAAATTAGAAAAAAAAAATCCAAAAATAGTAAAGAGAAATAAGTTCATCCTATGGTGAAAACCACCTTTTGGTGGTGCCTTGGATAAGTATGGATGGTGAAAACCTGGCAACAAGCGTCATCCGTAGAGGGCTTAATCATTATCTACCTGGCATCCTAGTTATTTTCTGCTTTCATCCACCCCATTGTCCTCACCCATCCCATCCTTGGCCACTTGGTATACTTTGATTGAGCATTGAACGACCCGTCTAACCTATCCCCCCATCCTGAGCTTTTATGTATCCCACCCTAAGCTTATATTTGTGTCATCACATAGGATCCTTCATCGTGTCAGTCTTCAGCTAGATCTCATCATGTCGCGTCATCGGTTGGACTACGTTGCCCCTGCACTGTCACGTGGGTGGGGCTAATCATTTGATCTGCCCCCGTAGTATTCTGACCATCATGTGTAGGTTTTTTATCATTCGCCTTCATCATCCTCTTTCTGCTTTAGCTATGGTCTTTTCATGAACTATGAGGGCTCAGCGCTTTCATGTAGGGAAGGCTAATCTTTGATCGGCCCCCGAGCCCCTAGGTCTGTAGGGTATGTCGGTCTGTGTCCTTGTCTGGCTCATTATTCACAATTAAACTCCCCTATTATCAAGAGATTTGGTTAATGAAAAATATCTAGTGTCGAACTGGGTCCTTCTAGTTTAGTATCCATCATCGGTCTCAACAGGATGCATCCTTCCTAGCAGACCTCTTCAATCCCATCCATTACCTTGATCCTATGGCAAAGGGCATTTTGACATTGATTGTGATCTTTTGACATTTTGGAGTTTATTTGTCATTTGAGCTCACTAACAACACTTGTCATGGTCGCCTTGATCCATCATATCATGGTGTGCTTTGACTAGTCAGCATATGAGTTTGTTTTGATCTTTTCTTGTTTGATATCTTCTTGGTTGTCCCACGTAGTATCCACCAAGATCCCTGGGGTCTTGCGTTACGCTGGGGCATCCTGGTGTGCTTGTGGTTATCCCAATACCTGGCCCGACCAAAGTCATCACGACCTTGGGGTGTTGGGGTAGCCTTTCTCTTTGTTGTGCTTGTTTCATGCATTGGATTCCAACCCACTTTGGTCTTACATATCAGGGTATCCAGTATCTTATGCTATAGCAAAAATCAGTGCTCCAAGGATGGCAACTCATATTAGGATTACATTTTATCATCTGTTGCATTGCATTCACCCTATGATTTTGGTTGTGTAAGTACTTTCATCCCACTCTCCCCCATTCTTCTCAGGATACTGATAGTTCTTGACAGATGACAAATTACACCCATTTTCACCATCACTACCTACCCATCTTCCATTATCATGTCAGTTCTTATTGGCATTTATGCCCATGTGTTATTTGCTTTCATTGTTAATTCACTATAAACTACATACACATTATCGCATATTACATTCAGTATGTTAACCACACATACATCGCCACCTGCATCACAAAGTGTCAGACTCATAATACATCACATCCTGCATATATAAAATATTCATACAGAATCCATCATACACATATACATACATGTCAATAAATCAACTAGGCATCCATCCACATAAGTCATCATAGATATAACATATGCATACATCATATCACCATGTGAGTATCATCATCAATAAGATCATCCATAGTCCATAAATACATAAACCCAATCATCCATAAGAATGTGCATAAATAAATCAACTCATACATCCATGTAAGCATGTAGTATCATAAAACACGTGCATAAACATATCAAAGTATCCATATACATAAGTAGGAAACATCATATACATGTGCATACATAAACTGGAGCACCCATCATAAAAGGAAACATGTTGCATATTATCACTAAGGACAGTCCTATATCATAATCAAAGTAATACAATGTACGTCATATGTCCATCATACATCAAAATCCATCATATGTCCATCACATAGCCCTCATACATCATCAAATAAATAACAATCCAGAGATGTAGAGCATCTCTGATCTCTGTCGATAAGTGTTACACATTCCACCTTGCATCTGTGAAAACTAGGTATCCTGTCATCTCCCGAATGAGCTACTCATATCTGATCTCTGGCAAATTAGGTACTGATCTCCTGCCTAGGGTGTCACCTGGTGAATCATTGTAACCTCTGGTCTGTGTCCCCAATGACTGTGATGGCACTGGCATTTGGGGTGTCTGTCGAGTATACTGGAACAGTCACTGGGTCAGGTCTGAAACTGCATGGTAGTAGGTGGCCATCCAAAATCCTGCCTCCCTTGCATTCTCCTCTCACTTAGCAACCTGAACCCGAGAGAAATTCCGCTCCTGGCGATATTTATCCCGATCTCTCGAGATTGATCTCCTCTCTTGCTCCTAGGCCTTCTAGGACAGTCGTAACTATGCCATCTTTGCCTAAACCCGATCTCTTGTCTCCTCGGCAACCATTGCCCTAGCCACCGCAACATCCCCCTCCCCCTGTAACCCCTATGTGTCTGCCCCTATCATAGCACTAGCTTGCGTTGATTGCCACTGCTGCGTCGTGCTCACCCTGCAACGTGTGCATCCATATCTCTGCAACATCCCTCTCTCTATGCGGCCTGTGCCTGAGCCTCGGTTGCATCCATGTCCCTCTGAAGTGCCTATAGTCTCAACTCGATAGAGTCTCACTCCCGTCGCAGACCTGACACCTATGATACTGCTACATCCCTCTCTCTTCGGAGAGACTGAACCTTTGACTTTGCCACCAGCCTATCACTCTCGACCACCTGTGCACGTGCTTGTGCCAAAT
Organism: Sequoia sempervirens; assembly: GCA_007258455.2. Classification (NCBI taxonomy): domain Eukaryota; kingdom Viridiplantae; phylum Streptophyta; class Pinopsida; order Cupressales; family Cupressaceae; genus Sequoia; species Sequoia sempervirens. The sequence continues at coordinate 60,179 of VDFB02266218.1, forward strand.
CTTTGTCTCCCTCTAAGACCTGCACCTGTACCTATGCCACATCTACCTCTAACCACAATAAGCGCATCTCTTTTCGTGTCTCCTCCTCTCTCTGCTGCATCTGCCCCATGTCCCCAGATATATTCTCTAGATAATCCACTTTGTCTCTCAGCTCGGCCCGCTCTCGGTGCTAGTCTGCCCTCTCTCTCCATAACCGATGCAACTATATCTATAGATCCTCGGTATCCCCGACAGTCCCTGTCCCAGTCTTTGATGGCTCTTTCCCTGTCCCTCCTCTAATAGCTCGTCGTATCATCGCCTCTGCCACTAAGCAATCTCGCTCCCATCTCACGACATCTCCCTTCTCATACTCCCTGACTACCTCCACTCTTAATCTCTATATCTCTGCTCGCAGGTCCACTGCCTCATCTCGTGCCTCATCTCTCTCTCTTGTCAACCTCTACTCTACCTCTGACACCAGTGTGGCCAAGGCTGAATAATCTCTCTCACCCTGGGTGAATCATGTATGTAGCTCGCTCAACGTGACCTCTAATCTACACAGCTCTACCTCTGTTTGTCGTAATCGTTGTTCGATGAGGCGCAGTCTCTCTATTGTCCCTCTCAGTACCACTGCGGGGTCCTCTCCTCTGGGTGGTAATGTCAACAATGGTCGGAGGTCATACACATCTATGTCGATATCCATCTCTCACGGCTCATACCCCTCACTCTCTGCCAACACCTCCATTGCATCCACGTCTATCACCGAGGGGGATCCATCTCTCCCTGTCATCCTCTCATGTGTCTTGCTGGCCTCACCCTCCTCCTGTCTCTATCGCTGATCCCCCCTGTAGCCATGTCTGCCTCATGTCTCTCTTGTGCTCTGATAGCCTCACCCTCCTCCTGTCTCTGTCGTTGATCCCCCTTGTAGCCATGTCTGCCTCATGTCTCTCCTACGCTCTACTAGCCTCACCCTCCTCTTGTCTTTGTCGTTGATCCCCCCTGTAGCCATGTCTACCTCATGTCTCTCCTGTGCTCTGCTAGTCTCAACCTCCTCCCCTCTCCCCTCTCCTCCATCCCCTCTAGATCTACGTCGTTGTCTCCTCCTCTTGGCTACCCTAACTGAATCCTTGGTTGGTCCAACAGCCTCCTCTCTCCTCCTAGCTGCCCTGGCTGGTTCCTTGGCTACTCCCACTACCTACTGTCCTCCCCTCACCTGACCTCCTCTCTGTTGTCCTCGGGGTGCCAGTCCCGCTGCCCTCAACCACCTCTCATCCTCTGACCCAAACCCTAGTGCTCCCTCAATCGACATTACTGGAGTAATTTGTGGCAGTGGATGTCGCCTGAACCACTGTCGGTATCAATATGTCACTCCTGCATCCCTTGGGCCCTCCCGCTTGTCGGGGTATGGCCTAAACTGTAATGTCTCCAGCTCCTCCCATACTATCTTCGGGCTCAACGAAGCCCCCCATGGCCGCTTTCGTGACAGTTGTCGGAATCTCACCCGACCCACAAGAATATCCTGCCTCACTCCAAACTGTCGTGTCACCCAATCGGGTCTGTGTAGTTCCACTATAATCGGAATCTGCCCAACAATATAACAACGTGTGAAGAAGTAATTGTTGTGTGCCTCCTCATCATCCCTCCAGCCCCTGAAGTGCCGTAACATATAGGGACGCCACACTATCTCCTCCTCCTACACATCATCTAACTGTCTCCTCTACACATCCACATCTCTCACATCCCGATACTACAGTATTGCCCCTGCCTCTGTCCCCCATCTATAGGCCATGGCCTCTCTATCATCCTGCTCTCCCAATCTATGCATGATCAGTCTGGTCACCTTGATGTGCTCCCACGCCCAAACCTGTAGTAGTGTCACATGGGCCACACTCAGTGCCCTCCGATAACATACCCGGTGCATGTCCCGGTACAGCTGCGCCAGCATGTATGTCCCCCACATGAACTGCCCCTCTTGGCCCTTGATGATATGTCGAATCACCTCAACAAATCTGAGATGCAGGAATCGACTGCTCCGGTCTAGCACCAAGATCCCGCTAATCAGTCCTACTAAGTACAGGGACAAAATGGGTACTCTGCATGACAACATCTTATCCACATCCAATTGCCCCCACTGTACTGGTAGATTGTCGCTGCCAAAAATAATGTGCACGGACTCATCAAGCGCCTCATCCTCTGACCAACACTCGCTAACTGCAAGCCCTGCTATGGGAAGCCTCAAAATCCGCCAAACATCCTCTAAGGTCATCGTCATCTCTCTGGTCAGTAGGTGAAATGTCAATGTCTCTGAGTCCCAGTGCTTTATCAAGGCTGTCAACATGGCCCTATGGGCCTTCATCGTCGGATATGTAAGCATATGGAATAATCCTACCTCTGTCAATCTCTGGTGCTCAACACCCATCATCCGTGTCGTACATCTCGCTAAAACCTGGGACCGCCTCTTTCACGTCCACAAACTCTCCACTTTCTACATCCATTACCACAACAACTTGTCAGTTACATTTTTTTTCCTCATGTCGTCTTGTCCTATGGTTTTAAAACCTCCCCTCCCCAACCCTGGGATTTCTCTTGACCCTTCTCTAACCTTTTTAATTCTTTCTCGATCTTCTCGACTTCGCCCCAACCCCTTAGGTGGACCTGCCCGAGCTCGTGGGCGGACCCACCCTCGAGCCCAGGTGGACCCGCCCGAGCTCGTGGGCAGACCTGCCCCAAGCCCGAGCGGACCCGCCTGAGCTTACGAGCAGACCCACCTCGAGCCCTGGCGGACCCGCCTGAGCCGCTTGGGCGACGCTCCACCTGGGCGCAGGCGGACCCCGCCTGGGCACGACCTGCCCTGAGCCTGGGTGGACCCGCCCGAACCGCTTGAGCAGCACTCCGCCTGGGTGCAGGCGGACCCGCCCAAGCTGCCTGGCGACTCTTCGCTTAGCTGGGGTGGACCCGCCCGCCCGGGCACAAGCGAACCCACCCGTGCTCGGGTGGACCCGCCCACTCGGATGGGCGAACCCGGTCGTGCTCGGGCGGACTTGCCCACCTGCATGGGCGGACTCGCCTGTGCCAAGCTCGACAAGCTCACTTCCCCCTCCCCCATCCCACCCTTCCTGTCACCCTTTCTTCAACCAACACAAAACGACAAAAAACCCTAAATCTTTTTTTTTCCACTAACCCATTTTGTATCACCCCCCTCATCAAACCCATATTTTTGTTTTTTGAAAAAATTAGCCAAATTGAACAAAATCACTAGATGGGGTTTCAAACTCACCTGATGTGGTATGACACACTCTTAAAAAAATCATTGTCTCTCATCCCCCCGGTGAATGATATCAGAATCATATTCTGGCATTGTGTCTCCTCCTTGTCTACTCTTTTCTTCTTCCTCCTCTCCTCACTTAACAGCTGTCTAAATGAGGAGAAATAACCCCCTCACTTACCTTTTATAGCTTTTTCCCCCCTTTTTTTCACTTTTTACCTAAAAAGATTTTTTTCTTTTTATTTAAACTTTTTTTCCTCTCAACTAATTCCATCCTCCCTTATCTTCCCAGGGCCACCAAATCCACACTGTAAACCTGTTTTCCTCCATTCAAGCATCAATCTTCTCAATTTTCAGTGCTCTTTCCATCGACATATACCACTTCCTCCTTTTGAGAAGTTGCCCAGGGCCCCCCTTTTCGTCCCCATCCCCTTCTTGAGGAGGCATACCCTACCATTCTCTCCCAATCTTCCGTCATAAGCCTCCCCTTGTGAGACCGGTGCATCTCTTTTAATTCTCCTCTATTCGGGTAGCTCATAGTCTCTCCCATGCTGGGGCATCTCATCTCTAGTCACTTCTTCCATAGAGTCGTCTATGTTTTATTTTCTTTGAAACCCTATTATCTTAATAGTGTTTCAAAGAGGGGCAAAATGTAGACATCCAAATTTGACCACTTCCATATGGTCAAAGTTGTCTTCTTAATCATCCCTTTACTCTTCTGAGATCATCCTCTTCGCCGATATTAATTAAATCATTCATTTAATTAATATTGTGTATCTTGCATAAGGTTTTCTAAAGTATTTAATTTAATAAATACATTTCCCCCATTTCCTCTCTAAATTAAATAAATCCATCACTTTATTTAATTTAGTCATATTATCCTTTGGGAATTTTAAATTTACTTTTAAATTCCCTATTTTCTCTCCCATTGTCACATCCTCCAACTTTTGCAAGTTGGCCTCTAATCCCTCTTAGCAATCTAACCTTCTTTCTTAGTCATAATTAATTTATGATTAAGATGTGCACACCCCTAATCATCATTAGGGTCCCATCCTCAATAATTTCCCACTTGCCTCTAATGAGTCCCTAATTAGTCTAATCAAGTACTTGCACAACCTTAATCACCTAATTAGGTCATCTCTAATCCCCATATCATTTATGAAATGTGTCATTAGTCAACTTCATTAAAAACTTTCTCCTTTTAAACAAGGCATCTCCATTCCCCATGTGAATTTTTAATTCACATTTAATCCCCCTATGCATTTAAAGGAATTTTAAATCCCTTCTCTCATCCCTATGATAATATTTAAAGAATTTTTAATTCCCCACATGTCCTCTCACCCATATGGGGACAAGTACCTCCTTTATGAGGAGATCTTGTTTCAATCCCAAGGTACTATGTACCCTCTCCATGTCATGTACTATCCCCCCACCTCATGTACACATCACCCTTTTTAAGCCATATCACTTGCCACATGTCAAGATGTGAGGGCTTATGAGTTCTCAACTCACCTTAGCCCTACATCTTAATCTTGGTGGCTCAATATTGACCGTCCATTTACCTAGATATTTCCAAAATCTCTATAAATACCCCATCTTTTCTCTCATTTTAAGGAGATCATGCATTGTAGCCAAACTCTTGCGTCATTTTCATAGAATCCATACTTAGCCATTTTCATGCTTGCACCCACTTGCATCCATCTTCATATCACCATCTAGCTTGCATCTTGCTATCTAAGGATCATACAACACCAAAGATCGAAGAGCCAACCAAATAATTGATTCGACACAAGGTAAAAGGTTATGTTGTTTTTATTTTGTGTTGATTCCAACTAGGCTAATCTTGAGGTGTAGGTTGTCTTTGGAGGTATTTGCATTACTTTGTTTGTTGCTCATTTTCTACCACCTGATTTTGACCTATCACAACAAAAAACAAAAAACCCCTAGAAAAATTGTGACATCCAATGAAAAAATTACAAAGAAAGGGCCTAAATTTCCTTTTAATAAAATAATCTTAGAAACATTAGCATGGAAAAAATTTAACATTGTCAACACGATTTGTGAGGAACACACTAATTGGCATGAGCGTGGTGAAAATATTAGAAACATTAGCATTGGAAAAAAAACATTTCCACCACGACTCCGGATGAATGCATGAGTGTCTCATTGCTTTATAGAAAATTGTGATAGGCTTAGTTATTGCTAATGTTTTGTTGTTATACACATGCCTTAACTACAAATGTTTTTGTCGATAGGTGTTGTTGTCCATAGTATTTCATACCCCTTGTCTAAAACTCATACTAATGTTGAGTGTTAGAAATTGGAATGCATTGTTGTACAAATTTTCTATTTATTATTAAGATTGATAGGTGCTTTGTTGTTCTCAAGTAGTGGTCCTTAATGAGATCATTTGTTGTATACATGAACACATGGGAGATGAATTTTATGAGGTATTGTTTTCTAAAATTGAAATTGGAATGCATTGTTGTACGAATTTTCTATTTATTATTAAGATTGATTAGTGCTTTTTTGTTCTTAGGTAGTGGTCCTTACTGACATCATCTGTTACATACATGAATACATAGGAGATGAAGTTTATGAGGTGTTGTTTTCTAAATTTACAAGTTGACTCTATTTTTTATCAGTATTTTATATAATCATAGCCTATTTTTTGGGAAAGAAAATTATTTTGGCTAAATATAAAAAACCTACTAGATTACAATTATAAGCATTGGACTTTTAGAATCATAACTAGTGTACTACTTTCTGTTTTATCCATTATTCTTATCTTCTCTTTGTATATTATTACACTGTCATTCATCAAAGATATCCTGTGCAGTTGGTAATTGAATATTTCAATCAATATTTCACTTATGCTTGCGGTTATACATAAAAGAACTTGATTATTTGCATTGAATCACTTGTAATGGACACTATTTTGCTACAGAAATCAAGTGTGATAGAGAACAAATCTTTGACAGGATGGTCATGGCTACTCTGTTCCAATTACTACTAATTAGTCAACAAAGTCCATGTTTGAAAGCTTCACTTATGTTTTTAATCATAACAATGAAAAATTTAATTTTGCAAATACAGTTTTGTTGCAAGAATTTGATAAATCATAGTCTCTATGAACCTTGGAACATTGTTGCTAGTTATGTGTTGAGACAGTGAAATTGCTGTAGACATTGCAAAACTCCCACCCCTTAGGAATTGAGAAAACAAAATTTTCATGCATATTGCACTTTGTGGTTTCACTTTTTGTAGTACACATATATAGCATAATATCCTTTTGTTGTCGGATGTTGCACATCAAGTCCTTTGGTTTGTTGCACCAAATGGATAAAGCATAATACCCTTTTACTCTACAATTTTTTTGTTGTTTATGGATTGATAAACCAGAATATGCTTAGAGATTCCAAGGTTGCTATTGCATTAACACATATATTTATGTATATGTGTCTATGTGTACACATATGTGTGTCTAGGCTCAAACCATACATGAACTTCAAGAATATAACAAGATTGATACCAAAATTGATCAATTTATTTTCTTTTGCTTAGTTTATTTGCTATACCTCAATTCATTGGTCCCTATTTTTCATCTATTGTGAATATAGACTCAAGTATAGGTGTCATTAATGACTTACAGGCGTAAATTTTTTCAGTCTCTTGAGCAAAGTATTTTGTAAATTGTTTATTCATTTGTTGAGATTGTTTGATGAGCATGAAATCTTTGTCTATTGAAAAATTTTCTATCCATCATATTGGAATAAAAAAAACATGCATCGATAAATTCCTATATCTTTTATATTGTAATTTTTGCATTGTTTATTCACTTGCTCAGATTGTTTGAAGAGACTAGAATCTATGACTGTTGACAGGGTTTATGTCTAGCATCTTGGAAATAAAATTACAAAGTAAAAGACCAATGTCCTTCAAATTCAAAATGGAGAGAATTAGAAAGAAGTTGATCTAGTTTACCAGACTTCTCAAGCGGGTTTTGAACTAGCATGAGGTATCCAGATCCATGAAAGCTATAATATGTACATTTTGTATCTTCACAACTCCCATTTCACCAACATTGTTGACCTAACAAGTCCTATGGATTCTCAAAGTCATTCATTCTGTAATATGGCCTATCGAGAGGATTTATATCTATTGTATGGGTGATATGGTCTATTAAGAGAGTCAATGCATTGTTTCATGAGGTTGAAATCTCTCTCTATTCAGAGGGTTTATATCTATTGTATTGTAAATGAAAAAGGAGGCATTTGTAAGTTCCCATATCTTTTACACTATCATTTTTTGTGTTGTTTATTCATTTGTTTAGATTGTTTGATGGGGGCGAAATATGTCTCTATTGACAAGGTTTATGTTCATCATCTTGGAAGTGAAAAATAGGGCATTTGTAAGTTCCTATATCTTTTACAGAGTCATTTTATAGTTTTACACATCTTTGCATCTGTAATGGGCCCTATTCTATTGCAAATTATTTTTGGCATGAGAAAAGGAACAATTTAATCAATGCCTATTGTTTTGTTGCTTTTGGAAATATTTCATGGCTTTCTAATGTTCTTTGATGTAGTCATGTCTTTTCATTCATGCTTACTATTATTTGTAACTTTTCATATGACATTAATTAATGTACATTGACAACAACATTATGTTACACCCACTACTCATACATTTGATCTTCTAACTTGAGCACTCTTCCTATATTTTCCTCATGGTTTTGTATCTTTCTATTTGCATATTATTATCAACATTAAAAAGGAAAAAATTTAATCAACTCAAAATGTTTTGTTGCTATTGCAATTACTTCATGGCTTTGTAATGTTCTTTGATATAGTCTTGCCTTTGCATCCAGTGTTTCTGCTCACACATGGCATTTTAACAAGGCCATTGGGCATGTATACTCCCTAATTTTCATTTATTGTAAATAGACTGAAGTGCGGGTGTCATTAATGGCTTATGGTGTGAAGTTTTGGATTTGTTGAGCAAATAATTATTTGCATTGTTTATTCATTTGCTCAAGTTTTTTGACATGAGTCAAATGTGTCTAGATTGAGAGAGTTTATATCTGTTTTATTGGAAGCAAAAAAGGATGCGTGTGTAAGTTCCTATATATTTTACACTGTCAGTTTCACATTGTTTATTCACTTGCTCAGATTATTTAATGAGGGTCAAATCTCTGTCTCTTGACAGGGTTTATGCCTTTCGTGTTGGAAGCAAAAAACAAGCTAGTTGTAAGTTTTGATTTCTTCTATACTGTCATTTTTGCATTGTTTATTCACTTGCTCAGATTGTGTGATGAGCATCTAGTCTGTGTATGCTGACAGGGTTTATGTCTATCATGTTGAGAACAAAAAATGAGATGGTAGTGAGTCGCTATATCTTTTACAATGTCATTTTATAGTTCTTTGCATGCCTGCATTTTATGGGTCAATTTGCTATGACAAACATTTCATCAATACACTACGTCTTTTTTGTAATCATTTTCAAATTAAAAAGAAAAAATCAATTCCTAATATTTTCTTGCTATTGAAAATATTTCATGGCTTCCTAATGTTCTTTGATATAGTTGTGTTCATGCCCCTGCTATTACTGTCTATGCATAGCGTTTTAATGATGACCTTGTGCATATATAGTCCATAATTTTCATTTATTGTCAATAGATTGAAATGCAAGTGTCAAAAATAGCTTATGGTATAAAGTTTTGACTCTCTTGAGCAAAGGATGATTTGTGGTGTTTATTCATTTGTTCGGATTGGATGATGAGGATGAAATTTGTATCTATTGGCATAGTATATATCCATCATATTGAAAACAAAATAGGAGGCATCTATAAGTTCCTATATCTTTTACATTGCAATTTTCGTCTTGTTAATTGACTTGTTCAGATTGTTTGACAACACTTGGATCTTTGTTTGTTGACAGCGTTTATGTCTACCATCTTGCATATCATATTGGAAAAAAAAAGCAAGCATCTATAAGTTTCTATATCTTCTACATTGCAATTGTTGTCTTGTTTATTGATTTGCTCAGATTGTTTGATGACACTCAAAACTCTGTCTATTGATAGGTTTATGTCTACCATCTTGGATGCAAAGTTAGAGAGTAAAAGACCAATTTCCTTCAATTTCAAAATGGGGAGAATTGGAAAGAAGTTTATCTGGTTTGCTTTCCTTCTCAGATAGGTTTTGAACCAGCATGGGGAGCTCTGATGCAAATAAATGCTTTCACGAAGAGCCTTGCCACATACTAGTAGCTACCCTATTGCATGTGGTAACTCAATCTTCGCAGGGAAAAGCAAGTGTTACCACCCAATTGTCAATGTCTCTTCTCTCCTCTACTTGGTTGTTCAAATTCATTAGAAATTTTTGCCTCCACATGTAATAATTGTGTTCTCCATTCGATTTCCCATTTTCCTTTGCTGATAGATGCAAAATAAATGATTCATTTCCCTCATTCTTCACATTCTCATTTGTTGAATAATATGATCTATTGAGAGGGTTTGTATCTATCATATTGGAAGCGAAAAAGGAGACATTTGTAAGTTCCTATATCTTTTACACTGTCATTTTTTGTATTGTTTATTCATTTGTTGAGATTGTTTGATGCAGGTAAAATCTATTTGTGTTAATAGGATTTATGTCTTACGTATTGGAAGTGAAAAACAACACGTTTGTAAGTTCCTATATCTTTTACACTACCATTTTATAATTTAATCAATTCCTAACATTTTGTCGCTATTGCAAAATATTTCATGCCTTTCTAATGTTCTTTGACATAGTCATGTCTTCACACCTAGTCTTTTTGTCTACACGTGTTGTTTTAACGAGGACATTATGCATATATAGTCCCTAATTCTCATTTTTCGTTGTTTATTCATTTGCTTAGATTGTTTGATGAGGGTGATATCTAGGTCTATTGAGATAGTTTACACCTATCATATTGAAAGAAAAAAAGAAGAGGTTTGTAAGTTCCTATATCTTTTACACTATCATTTTTGTGTTGTTTATTCACTTGCTTGGATTGTTTGATGAGAGTGAAATTTGTGTCTGTTGATAGGGTTTATGTCTATCATATTGCAAACAAAAAAGAGTCGGTTGTAAGTTCCTATATCTTTTATAGTGTCCTTTTATAGTTGTTTTTTTTTTTATAAAAGGCAAGATATGCTTGTAATATATTAATATATATAAAATATTTACATACTATTATTTTAGAATACTGTATTTTGGAAAACCAAAATCTCTGCCCAACAAATTAACTGCATAACTAGCTTCTTGGAAAAGCAAAAAATTTAACTAACCCATGCCCAAGTGCCATACCATACCCCATTGCAGACATTTATATCACTGAAATACATACTATGATTCTTACAATCTTGAATTTTCTTAGCAAGATAAAAGACCTAGACAAAACTACAGCATGATGTTTCAACAAAATCTTAACTTTGATCAAACACTAATCTTCTTCCATCTACACCACAGAATTTTCACCCTAACCATCCTCGTGGCCACCTTGTTCTTCTTCCCAATCTACATTGAGTTCTTGCACTTTCCTCTTGCACCCTGAAACGCGAGTGCCATGGTCCACCTCTATATTCGGAGATGAGTGGGAACCCGACACAAAGAAAACCTAGTTTTCCATGAGTAACTGATCCATTCGCGGATTGGGGATAGACAACTCACAAACATGTGATCAGAGGAAAGATATGGAGAATTACTTCTATTTATAGTTTTTTACATCTCTGTATTCTATGGGTTAATATTGTTTGTTGTTTCATACATTTACTACTCCCTAATTTTCATTTATTATGAATAGATTGAATTACAGGCATCATTAATGGCTTATGTTGTAGAGTTTTATGTCTATGAAATCCATGTCTGTTGTGACGGTTTATATCTACCATATTGGAAGCCAAAAAGGAGGCATTTGTAAGTTCCTATATCTTTTACATACTCATTTTTTGCATTGTTTATTCATTTGATCATAAAGGTTGATGAGGATGAAATCTGCGTCTCCTAGTAGGGTTTATGTCTATCGTATTGGAAACAAGAAATAAGGCATTTGTAAGTTCTTATATCTTTTACAATGTCAATTTTATAGTTTTTTACATCTTTTCATTTTGTCGGTTAATATCTATTGTTTGTTCTCTACATTTTACGTGTTAATGTTTATTGTTTATTGTATTTTGCATTTTATGTGTTGATGTATATTCTTCCCTGTCTTTGAGTGCCTTTATGGGTAAGTTTCCATCAATTGTTGATGTTTTGTTGGTGTTGGAAACACTTAATGATATTTTCATTTATTGCCAATGGACTGAACCGCAGTCGTCATCAATGGATTCTAGTGTCAAGTTTTAAGACTGTCAAGCAAAGGATTATTTGTGTTGTTTATTAATTTGCACAAATTACTTGATGATGATGAAACCTATCAAAAAAGGAGGTAGTTGTAATTACGTATATTTTTTACACTATCTTTCCAGCATTGTTTATATCTATTGTCTTCTTTTATAGATTGATGCATGTTGTTCAATTAAAGACTTAACACCATAATTCATAAATGTTGAGTTCTCTATTCACCACCATTAACAATGCAACTAATCTTTTGTATCCCATGCATGCATGCCAGCCACACTTCAATTTTTTAAATGAAAATTAGGTCTAGATAAGTGCAAAATCGGCTGGTCTAAAGTCTGCAATATTTCATGAGTATGCAATGTTTTTTTTTGGGACATCCTATTCTTCAATCAGATTAGATTCATAATTTTCTATCTTTTCTCTTTGTTTCACTAATTACCTTTAAAATTAAACAACTTTAATTCAAGGTCTTCTTCTCCTGCATGTATTGATCTCTCAGATGTAAGCACACAACAAGTTCCTGCCCTTGTTGTCCTATCAAAAGCACTTGAAAGGACATTTGTAAGTTTTTTTGCATCTCACCTATCTTTCATATTAAATGATTTCTCTTTCTAATATTTTTCATGCTTTTTGCTTTTAACTATTTCTTCTGTCAACTAATTACTACTTTCAATTTCTCAATGCAGTTACCTAAACCAATGAAATTTTAAAAGACAACTCAGTTGGTGCTCATTGATATCCATGTTGCTATGGTCTTAATGAAATTATCATTTCCACATGCATTAGATTGACTAATTCAATGTACATGGAACTATTTTAAATTCTATAAATTACATATTTCATAACTCATTGTAATCTATCGAATATCACATTTTTGATTTGGACAACTCAATCAAGGATATTTATCCTGGTTTTGATAAAACTTATCGAAAAAAACTTATCTCATCACATATATGTTCAAAGATTTTTTAAGATGGCTATTCATACAATGTTTGTTTGATTTCATCTTATTGCATTACAACATCGCATTATCTTACACCCATTACTCATTTATCTAATCTCTTAACATAAGCACTTTTCATATATGCCCTGATGATCATATTTCTCTCTTTGTCTCACTATTCATGTGTCTTGTCCATCTTCACACTCTACCTTACATGCTTATTGAATATACAGTCAATGACACAAACAAAATATTAAGAATCAAGTTTTTCAATCTAATCAAACATGTAATTAAACCATAAAAAATTATTCACAACATATGAACACGAAGTATGTGTGCAAAAAAACTTGCAACAAAAAACACCACCAAAAAGACCCAAGCTTATATCAATCAAAGTAAAGAACTACATCAATATAATATGCTTATAATTTTGTCTAATACTAATCTACCATTATAATTAAACATGTAATTAAACCATAAAGATTAAGGACATGGTGGAGAAGTGAACATAACTAATCTACATTTGTTGGCTTTACAATACATATATCAAAGCCAAAGTTTTGGGAAATACTAGATTTGGGGCCTAATACAAACAAAAGGAAATGTGCTCAACTTCCTTGATTATTGTCAAGCTTTGTTTATTGATGTGACAAGATTCAAGAAACATAAGCTAACATTGATGCAAATGTTTGGATAATGTTTTTGATAATACATTTCAATATGCTTTAAATTGACTCCTACTAGTATTTAGACAATGATTTTTGATAATAAATTTTGATGAACATTAATATTCAAAAGCTTGTCTTTAAGCACATAAATTTGGATGCTCAACTAAAATTATTAATTTTAAAAAAAAATGAATTACGAAAATAAGATTGTAATTATGTATATATATATATATATATATAGTGCATAAAAATGTATATATCTATTATCTATAAATGCACTATAGATCTATATGTATGTATGTATATGTGTGTATGTATATATGTATGTTTATATATACATACATATATATATACATATATATATATATATATGTATCTATATATATACATCTATATATATGTGTATGCCATTAATATATATACACACACACACATATATAGAAATGGTCATGATCAACATCCTAGATTAGAAAGTAACTCCTCTTACACGTCTTTACATATCGTAGATTCTGTCATAGCGATCAAAATGAATAGTTTCTCAAATCTATGCACTCCATGGGGGTATTTAATTGGAAGCATGTTCTATAACTATTCCAAGTATTTCAAAGAATAAATAATGTCTACATCTCACGACCTTTAAAGATCATAAATTTTTTGTCATCTACATGCCTAAATATGAGTAATGAAGACATAAAAATAACAAGATGGATCATACAACTAATCCTAAGATTCTCCCACTTACCATTCACATTGCAAAGACAAATTAAAAATGATGAATCAAGTTCTATAAGACAAAATATGCATAGCCTAGATCTACACCAACAAAACTTATATCTGATCATTGGCTTACTGAAAAAGATCCACAATATTAACCAAAGTGTCATTCCTCTATATTGTGACTCTACCACCTACAACCATCTTATCGACAAAGTGATAATAGCATCTTGTTCGTACCACCATGGTAGATTAGGGATTCAAATGTTGACAATATTTTGTATTTCCAATATGCCCAACTATCTCTCATGCGATGTGTGTGTTGTAACCTGTTTGTATGAAATCCAACAATGTCTCTTCTTTATAATATGTAAACACGTATGTATGTATGTATGTATAGATGTATATTTATGTATGTATATGTATGTATATATGTGTATACATATGTATTATATATATAAATTTATACACATGTGTATGTCCTTACACTATATATGTATACATCCATAATATATACATATATGTATGGGTGTGTATATATATATATATTATAACACTTGACTAAAGATTATTCAGGTGTGTGTGAGGGAGATGGAAAAGCAGAGCGAGAGGTGCGAAAGTGTGCAAAATGGCGAGGCTGGGGTGCAAAAGACTTCAACGAAGTAGGACGACTTCATTCATCCTGATAGGAATGAGTTAGGTGAGAAGGTCAAAGGAAAAGAAGTGTCTTGGGGTACTAAGGCAATGCGGGAATTTTCAAAAAGGGATGTATTGGAGCATGCCCGATTGGAGTCTTGGTGTGAGTGCTCTAGGGATTTCAACTCGAACTTGTGCTTGGGTAAGGGTCTATCTAGGTGGCAACGACAGGGTTCTAATTGCAATCACAACATGAATTCCTAGCAAGATCCTCCCAAAATTCAATGGCGGGAAAATAATTCAAATTTTGGCACACAGAGGAGCAAAGGTCGTGGTAGGAAGTCTAGCCCTAAGTTTACTCCTGGTGTTTTTGATGAGTTTGGGCATGTGGACTGACAAGCCATGGTTCTGGGTTCCAAATTTCTGGGTCCCTCAATCAAAAGGTTGGAGAGTCAAGGACTCATCATGAGATGGTTCAAGTCAAATTTGAACTGGGATGCCCTAATTCACTGGTGGAAAGGGTGTTGGGGTATGGAAATGAGTTTTAAATATTTGGCGAACCGTTTCTTCTTGGTTATTTGCCCTTCCTCCTCTATTCACGCATAAATCTTGGATGGAGTCTGGTTAATGGATGGCTATGGATTTTATATGAGGAAATGGGAATTATGTTTTGATCTAAATCAACATCAGATGACCTATATCCAATACTCGTATAAACTACTGAACCTTCCTTTTGAGTTTTGGCAAGCTAATATTTTGGAGGAGATAGACAACTATCTTGGCAAATACATTTGCACAGATGAATGGACAGAAGAGGATGGTATCAATACATATGTGTGCATTTGCGAAGAATTCTCCCAGTAGTCCTAGATGGAAGGAGGTGGTGATCCACATGGATTGGGATGTTTTGTCACAACCTCTAGTATTTGAACCTAGAATAGGTGAGAGCTCGATTGGCACGCTAGGATGGCGATCCTGGCGAATTCCATCAGATTGCAACAAAGATCCAACTTAGGAATCAATGCCCGAAGTCCTTGCTCCTGGTGGATCTGGGGACATGATTGGTTCATTGGGAACTACTGCTAGATTGCCCTATCATGTGGCCAATGGGGAGGGCATTGTTGAGAATGTGATGTTTGAGATGCCACAGGAGCCATTCATAGACATTAACCAAGCTCTCAACAACAAAGTGTGTGATGTGTTGGACATCATAGACAATAAATTTAGGAAGGAGAACCTTAACTCCTTGATCAAGGTCAACAAAGAGTTGGTGGAACTTTCCCAAGAAGCCAAGGATGCTCCAATAGATCCTTTCAATGTTTTCCCAGATCTAGAGGATGAGTGGTTAGACATGACAGGTGAGGGTGATGTTGTCTTCGTCTTGGCGATAGAGGGAGGTGATGCTACTCTACCAAGTCAAGAGGGTTTAGGGATCCTTCAGAAAGAGGTGGATAAGACCTCCCCTGACTGTGGGAAACACAAAAAGAGGGGGAGGACGCCCAATGTGGAAAAATTGAAGATTGATGGTAAGGCTATTGGGCAGAAGATCATGGAAATGCTTAAAGTAGGGAAGGGAGATACCCTTCCTAAAGAGAAATGAAAATCTTTACCTGGAATGTTAGGGGCATGAATGCCCCTAGCAAATGACGCCTGGTGAAACACCAGATTATGGTTTCACAAGCAGAGATTTGTATGCTTCAAGAAACAAAGCTTGATAGTGAGGGGTTATATGTTTTTGGTAAGAGGATGGGTTCTTGGAAGTTCTTAGCGATGGAAGCTGTGGGTGCAACAGGTGGCTCGCTGACTCTTTGGCATCCTAATTTGGTGTCCTTGGATAGGGTGGCAGCAGGGAGTAGATGGTTGGCATGCTCTGTCAAGAGCTTTTCTTCGAATATGTACTTTATTTTGGTAAATGTGTACGACCCCACATTGTGTGTGGAGAAGCGACAAGTTTGGTATGAAATTGAGGCTCTTTGCTCAAATGTGGGCACTAACTCCTGTATAATTTGGGGAGATTTTAATTCCATTTTGCATTCAGAGGACAAGCAAGGTGGTGTGGTCTGGAGACTCCAATCCCAAATTGACTTTGAAGCTTTTGTGGGTCAGAATCAGTTAGTTGAGATCCCAATGGCTAATGGTAGGTACACTTGGACCAACAGGGAGCTCAGTTTTTGCTCAATTGCTGAGAAGCTGGATAGATTTCTCTTCAAGGGAAACTTGGATGCCTTCCCCTTCACATTAGAGTGTTGCATTCTTCCATGTTCGAGTTTAGATCATTTTCCTGTGCTTTTGGAGGTCATGGGTGAGTTTCGTCCGATCAAATGTCCCTTTAAATTTGAGTGCATGTGGTTGAAGGATCCAAATTTCCTATCCCTTGTTACTCACTGGTGGGGGGAGGTTCTGGTGGTGGGGTCAAAAATGTTTGTCTTGGCAACAAAGCTAATACATGTGAAGATGAGACTGAAGGAGTGGAATAAGTCAAGTTTCAAGAACATCTTTGAGGAGAAGAAGCGCATTGAAGGGGAAATAGAGGCCTTGAATGAAGAGGTGATTCAATGGGGCATGGATAACTCAAGGTATCTTTAGGAGAAGGATCTCTTGAATAGCTGGAATGATATCCTAGAAAAAGAAGTTTTCTGGTGTCAAAAGTCACGAGAGCTCTAGCTTGGTGAAGGGGACAAGAACACGAAGTTTTTTCATAACTCCACTAAAATAAGGCTTGAATTCAATAGAATTTCTAGAATAAAATTGTCTAATGGAAGGTCTCTGGATCAACTAGAGGAAATAACAGAGGCTGTTGTTTCCTTTTTCTAGAATCTCTTGAATGATTGCGATGGATCAAGGTTGTTGGCTCAACAAGGTCTGTTGAGAAGCATTCCAAAATTGGTCACGACAGAGCAGAACAAGCTACTAAACAAGAGCTTTTCAGAAGATGAGATTAAGTCTGCTCTCTTTCAAATCCATCTGGATAAGTCTCCTGGTCCAAATGGTTTCCCTACCGCTTTCTTTCAAAATTGCTAGGAGATTGTTGACCCAGATGTTGTGGATGCCATAGAAGATTCTAGGGCATCTGGCCGGGTTCTTAAATATTTCAACAATACTTTCATTGCTCTCATCCCAAAAAAGGAGAAGCTGAACAGATTGGAAAAATTTCACCCCATTTCTTTGTGTAACACAATCTATAAAATTCTAGCTAAATCGGTAGCCAACTAGCTCAAATCGATCCTCCCTGGTCTGATTTCTAAGGAACAAACTAGTTTTTTTCCTGGGCATTCAATTTTTGATGGAGTAATTATTGCTCAGGAAGCCATACACTTGATCCCCATTACTCGTCGCCCCTCTATGCTGCTGAAGTTGGATATAAAGAAAGCCTACGACAAAGTAAATTGGTGTTTTTTGTTCAAAATTTTGGAAGCCTTTGGCTTCTCTTCCTCCTGGGTGGACTAGATTTTTAGTTGGATTGCTTGTCCAAGGTTTTCAATTATAGTGAATGGCACACCTCATGGCTTCTTTGGCACTTCTCGGGGACTCATGCAAGGTGATCCATTGGCATCCTTCTTGTTCATCCTCATGGCTGAGGCTTTGGGTAGGGCGCTCTCTCGGGCGGTGAATATGGGAGAGTTAAGAGGGGTTCAAATTGCAAGTGTTATGCCGACAGTGACTCATCAACAATTTGTGGACGATAACTTGCTCCTTGGACATGCTGGGGTGGTGAAGGATAAGAATTTTAAGAGGATTCTTTTGAAGCACTCCCTAGTGTCTAGTCAGGAGATAAGCTTAGAAAAATCCAAAAAAAAATTCTTCTTTACTAATCCTTCTTTGGGAAAACAAATCTTGCAAGTCCTTCAGTTCAAAAAAGGGAAGTTGCCCTGTAAGTATCTTGGTATGTTGCTTGTGTCAGGTTTACAGTCTAGCAAATTGTGGCATCCTTTGGTGTCAAAGTTAGAGCACATGTTGTATTCTTGGAAAGGGTGGTGGCTTTCTTGGGTGGGAAGGCTCACTCTAATTAAGTCGGTTGTGGTAGCTCTTCCATTTTACATGCTTTCTTGTCTTCCTCTCCCTGGGGGAACTTGTGAAAGCATCAATGAGGCAGTTTTTCTGGTAGGGCAGTTTGGACCAAAAGAAGTTACCTTTAATTAGGTGGGAAAGGATTTGTAGGTCGTGTGAAGACGTTGGGGCTGGGGTCAAAAATTTGGCTCTTCTGAATAAAGCTTTGGGGGAAAAACTAGCTTGGTTAATGAATGTGCAACAAGACTTGAAATGGGTAAATATTTTAAAAGCAAATTATTTGGAAGATAGTTTGACGAGTTTTTTCATGACTTGCTCTCTGCCCAAATGATCTCATGTATGGATCTTTATCTATAGTTGTTGGGACCTGATCACAAAATTCCTCTCTTGGGATATTAGAGATGGTAGTTAGGTGTTGTTTTGGGAAGAATCCTGGGGTGGCTACAACAAGTTGATGGATATTGAAGCTTTGAGGAACATCAGGGAAGTTACAAAGCTAGCTTGGGGAAGTTGGGTCAAAGATTACTTGATCATTGATGAGTCAAATGGGATGTTGTATTGGCATTAGCAGAGCCCCAACTAGGTGGGCTTGTGAGCCAATGAAGTCAAAGATTTTGAAGACATCCTTAAGTAGCGTTCTCTTTTCTTGAGAGGTGGGCAGGATGTTTTGCGTTGGTGTGGTTCTACCTTGAGCTCCTATTGTGCCAAGGACGATTATAGTATCCTAATTAACCGACAGGATCCAGTGACTGTGATCCTCAGTGATCTATGTTAGAACAAATTTTGTCTACCCAAGGCTAAAATCTTTGTTTGTGTTGCAATATAGGGAAGAGTGTTGATTGTAGACAGGCTAAAGAAGTTTGGCTTTGACGTGCCTTCTCGGTGCGTGCTTTGCAAATCAGTGGAAGAGACAAGCGACCACCTCTTCCTCAATTGACCATTCACCACCAAGTGTTGGAATTGGTTATGTGTAAAGTTAAGTCTCTCCATTGCTTCTCCTGGTAACTTGCTGAGTTGGTTTAGTGGTTGGCCGAAGCTGGGTGGAAACTCAGTTTTTGCAAGACTCTGGTAGTCGTGCCCATCAATTATTTTATGGGAGGTGTAGAAAGAAAGGAATTGCAGAATTTTTAAGGATAAGGCAATGTCTCTCTCGTATTTTTTGAACAAATTTAAGGCTTGTGTGGTTGAGGTGATAAATTCCAGGGCTGAGCAAGCTTGCAAGCTAAAAACTATGTTCTCCTGTTGGGATGCTAAGATAATGAAATTGTGGAATGGTTTGAAAGTCCCTCATCAATTCAGATCAGGTGGCAACATGGTAAAGGAGGAGAATATGAATGTCAAATGGTATCCCTCAGACTGTGGTTGGTACAAATTAAATTTTGACGAGGTGACAAGAGGTAATCCTGGGCAATTAGGGGCTGGATGTATTATCAGAGATTAGAATGGTGTTACAGTGGGCTAGTTGGTGTTGCCTCTCATGCAAGGCACAAATAATTTGGTAGAACTTCAAGTGTCTTTTCATGGGATTAAACTTTGTGTGGAACTGAACTTGAGGAATGTTATCATTGAGGGAGATTCACTTCTAGTGATTAATGCTTTATGATCAGGTAGATTCTAGAATTGGAAACTTGGTGCCCTCCTCAAAGTCACACTAGCCTTGTTAAGCAAGTTTGAAAATTTTGAAATCTCTCACATTTTGTGGGAAGGAAATCAAGAAGTTGATGCCCTTTCAAATCTTGGGGTGGATGGGATATAAAGGAAGTTTGCAGTGGTTGCGGTTAGATTTGACTTTCTATTGTGGGAGGTTGGGTCGGTGCCATCCTACAAGCGAGATGTGGATGTGGCAGACACATTGGTGAGCAATGTGGTTGGGGCAGCATTAGCATGTGACTTTCATTGGTGGTTTTGGAGGCTTCCTACGAAGGTTGATGTAATTATTTCCTTTTTCATGAGAGCAGTCTTTTCAAAGTCTTATCGCTGACATCCTTCATTAGAACAACTCGCCACCTGGGTGATCATTTATGGATACAGGATGGCTCTCCTAGGACTCTAAGCAATTGGTTTACTGCCATCTTCTCTAACACTCTCGAGGCAAGGTCTGGGTGGTAATGGGACTCTTCATTCTTCTAGTCTCGGCGTCGAAATTGGAGATGGGAAAAATGGTGACTCCAATCTAGCTTAGGAGCTCAAAGCAACAGATGGCCTTTCTCGGCCTAATTACCTCGCTTCGTCTCAGCTGGGTAATTCATTTCCCAATTTACTTAACTTTTGTAGCGGTGAAATGTGTGGCCGACAAGGGTTTCATGGTAGAGGCAGAAGGCTATTGATTGGATTCTTGCATTTCCTCTTGTGTGTTGGTTGATCTTCTGGACATTGGGGTTTCAAAGGAGGATGCAAGGGTGATTATGAAGTGTCTTTTTAGGTTGGATATGTTGGTGGGCTTGGAGAAAACTCTAGCAGTAACGTTGTTGGGGAAAGGTATCCCTCAGCCTCATGATCTTAGGTTGTTGGAGGACCCAAATGCTCTGGTGAAATTCTACCCCTTCCTCTTGGATGTTAGCGGCTTGGATTTGGTGGAGCATCGAAGGCTAGCTAGTGTGGGTGCCAAATTTGTGAAGAAAAGAAATTGTTTGGTTGTTGTGACAGACTCAGCCTGGAAGCATGAATTTCATGAATTCGCTTAGAAGAATGTTTAGTAATGGGGTAGTGGGCTCTGGTGTTTTGGTCTTGGTGGTTTTGGTTTATGTATGGTTTGGGTCTTGGTCTTGGTGGTCATTGTTTATGTATGGTTTTTAGTTCAGTTTAAATGTTAAAATATAGATGTCTGGGGGGTGTGTGGTTTCGGCTAGTATGGCCTGTATGGCGGTTCTTTTTGGTTTGCAGGTTGCGTCTGGTGTTGTAGTGCAGGGACTTGTTCTATGTTGCCTATAGTCAGGGGCTCAGATCTTGTAAACTCTTATTTTAAAATTAATATAAAATCTTATCTTACCCATAAAAAAACACTTGACTAAAGATTATAAATTTTATAACATGATTTATAGTTAGTGATTTTATTTTTCACGTTCAATTGCAAATATCCAAAAGCAATTTTTTCCTTTTGACATGGACTCTAGCTCCTTCAGAGCTCTTGTTATATATATGCTAATTATTCTAACAATAATAACTTAAGTCGCTTGTTTTGCTTGAAAAGCCATAAGAAAAAAAAATTATTGATTTTTTCTTGAGATTTAAATATATATTTTTTATGCCAAAGGCGTGTCTTTATTTGAGTGTTAAGCAATTTTTCTCTATCAATGGTAGAAAAGCTTCGACAGTCCTAGCAAGAGGGTTAAACAAATCTCAGCCATTCATCATTTTCTGCCATTTTCTCGACTATTTTTTTGTCCCCTCCGCTATTGGTTTCTGCTCCTCCAAACACTTCCTCATTGGTATTGACCTTTCATTCTTCCAATTTGGCAAGCTGTAGCCTGAAAATATGGTTTCAACGAGCATTTTCAAGTATGTTTATTATTAAAATGAAAATTATGGCCAAGATCCTAATAATGAGCACATTTAGGTTTTAACGTTATGACATCCTTTATCCTACATAGTTAAGTATATATTAGCAAAATTTATAATTGTTTTTAATTATATAAAATTTAAATTAAAAACAATATAATGTAAATTTTATATAATTAAATTTTTTTTATAAATATATTAGCAAAATATATAATGTAAATTTTATATAATTAAAAAATAATTATAAATATATAATTAAATATTATTTTTTATTATTATATATTATATTCTTCAACAAAATTTTATTTATATATATATATATATATAACATTTTTATAATTATGAATCAATAATTATTATATTCTTATTTAATACAAAATATAATTAATATATTATATATTTTATATAATACAAATTAAATTATATGTAATATAATTATAGTTATATTTATAAATATATAATAGAATATACAAGTTATATTATTATTATATATTATATTCTATAATACAAAATATTAAATATAAGTATGAAACATACAATAATTAATAATTAATATATTTATATATAGATCAAATTAATTGATCTTTGATAGGTTAGGAAAAAGAAAATTATGTGTATGTTAATACAATTTTTTTTTGATAATATAACTAGCTCATATCTATCTTATTACATAGTCTATATAAAAAACATCGAGACATATCAATTGTAGGAATCCAAATGATAATAATATCAATATTGTGTGTTTGCAATAATATTTTCATTAGTTGCATCATAATTTTATATCATTGAATTATATTATCATATACAATAAGGAGTGTCATCATCATTCACTGTATTATGCGAAAAGATACACATAAGTTCAGTTTTTAAACTTTCCAAATCACAAGCAGATTGAAATAGGCCAAATTGTGCAGGTTGATAGCTTAATCTACAATTTGTCAGAACATATCAACTTCATTCCATCTAGAATTTTGCAATATAGTAATCTTGTAGTATTATAGTAGATATATAGCATCTTCAAAAGTAAAAAATATTTTTTTCTCTATTTGTATTTCTCTACTTCTCCCTATCTTTCTCTCTTTATCTCTCTCCCTCTCCCTCTCTCTATCTCACCATATATCTCTCTCTATCTATACCTCTTCCTCCTTATCTCTTTATATCTTCCTCTCTATCTACCGCTCTCTATCTCTCTCCCTCTATCTCCATATCTCTCTCTATTTTATTTCTCCCTCTATCTGTATCTCTATCTATATCTATTTGTGTCCCTCTTCCTCTCTCGTTCTATATTCATCTCTACTTCTATTTATTTGTCTCACTTTTCCTCTCCCACTTTATATTCATCTCTACCACTATATTCCTATCTCTCTCCAACTGTAGAAATGTCTCCCTCTTTCTACCCATCCATCTCTATGGCTATCTCTAGAAATGTCTCCCTCTCTCTATCCTATTCACTCCATCTGTCCCTCCATCTCTTCTACTCTATATCTTTATCTTTAGTTCTCGCTTGATCTCCCTCTCACTCATCTCTCGCTCTTTTTATCCATATCCTTCTCTATATATGTCTCCCTATCTATCTCCCTATCTATCTATCTCCCTATCTCTTTTCCTACCCCTGTCTATATCTCTATATCAACTTCTTTCACTCCCTCTCCCTCTCCCTCTCCCTCTCCCACTCTCTCCCTCTCTATATCTCCCTCTTCCCCATTTTCTCTCTCCCTCTACATATCTCTCTCCTTTTCTCTCCCTCCCTCTATCTCTCCCCATCTCTCCCTCCTTTTCTCCCTCCCTTTACCCCTATCTATCTTTAAATCTCAACCTCTCTATCCCTTTATCTTCCCATATATCTCTATTTCTATGTCTTTCTCTTCCCATTTTTCTATCTCTCCTTCTCTCTTTCTATTTCTCTCTCTATCTCCCCCACCTCTCTCTCTATATATCCTAATATCTCTATCTTTATATCACTCTATCTCACCATGTCTCTCTCTCTATCTCTCTATCTTCTTCTTTATCTCTTCCTCGCTATCGATCCCTCTCTCTCTCCCCCCTCTACTTATCTCTCTCCCTTTCTTGATCCATCCCTCTCTCTATCTCTCCCTATCTCCCCCTCTCTTGCTCCCTCCCTATTCCCCTATCTATCTTTATATCTCAACCTCTCTCTCGTTATCTTCCCATATATCTCTATATCTACGCCGTTCTCTTCTCATTTATAGATCTCTCTCTCTCCATCTCTCTTTTTCTTTCTCTACTTCTCTCTATTTTTCTCTTTTTATCTCTCACCCTCTCCCCCTCTCTCTACATCTCCTTATATCTCTATCTTTATATCACTCTATCTCACCATATATCTCTTGCTATCTCTCCCTCTTCCTCCTTATCTCTTTATTTCTTATCACTCTTCCTCTCTCGCTCTACATTCATCTCTACCTCTATCACATTTAATTTCATTCTATTTAAGTTTTGCATAGCTTAGTCCTAATCCTATCTTATTCATG
This sequence comes from Sequoia sempervirens, assembly GCA_007258455.2. Lineage (NCBI taxonomy): Eukaryota > Viridiplantae > Streptophyta > Pinopsida > Cupressales > Cupressaceae > Sequoia > Sequoia sempervirens. Next base: position 84,748 of record VDFB02266218.1, read on the forward strand.
GGACACAAATTCCAAATTTCTTCTAGACATAGAAAATCCATTGTAACACACTAACCCTAACAAAAAAAAACACAAGTGACATTAATTTCTCTCCGACAACCATTTTGCTCTTTGTATTCAATGATTTTAGATATGCGAAACCATGAGCTTTATTTATTCTCAAATATTATTTTTTAAAGTATCTTTTCACATTTACTTTCATTTTGTTTAACCTTCACTGCAGCCCAATCTTGTTCGTTCAAGTTAAGAAATTTTTAAATTTCCATCGGACTGTAGAAAATTATGATCGAGACTCTCTTGTCAATGCCAAACAAAATCCTAACAACAAAGACTCCATCGATTGTCTCTTTGTTTGACACAACCAGGCTTTTTGGACACCGAGAATATTTTGCAACCATATAAAGACAAGTAAAATGACGTGTTTAAAAAGACAATAAGAAATATCCTAACCTTACCGATAGAAAACATAAATGTATACTAAATTGTGAAGATACATGAAAAAATGTATGGAAGAGCTATAGATGAACAAACCTATATTACAATGATACAATTTTACAACATTCTTTCTCACAAATGATCAATGTCTGTGGGGAACAACTTTTGCAGATCTCTCTTAGATGACAATCACTTTAAACTACAAGGTAAGGATCTAACCAATATGAAGCATTGATGAAGATTCTATCCAGAAAGGGTCTTGCTTCTTCATAAGATAGTTCCTTGGTCCACCTTGATTCCATTGTAGTTACTATGCCATTGCCTTTGCATTGATACATGCCATAGAACATAGTCCCAAGAAAAGTCCAAAACAAACGAAGAATTCAATAAGAAGAGTAGAAAGACAATTTACAAATTCCCACAAATGATCACAAAAATATGAAAACTACAAGAAAATTTAAAGATAAAAAATCCTAACCATCCCCTATCCTTCGACCACTACTCAACCGTGCACAATCCATCATATCTAAAGCTCTAGCTTTCCCTTTCATTGGACATACATTTTTTGATAACCCTCATAGGTTGCCTTTGCTGGTAGTTATTAACCAGGGCCTTATTCACCATAGTGAGCTCTTGATCCTTAATTTGTTTCTTGTTCTTCTCATAATCATTTCCACAATGCCTGGTGTATATAAACACATCTCCACTATCAATATTGTCTTCGTAACCACCACCTACCAAAATAGTAGTTACGAAGACAATATTGATAATGGAGATGTCAAGAGTTGGCTTTCTTCTTGCTTATTTAAAAAAGTAACAACATGATTCTCTTATTCTTTATATACTTAACCATTGACGGTAGAGCGAAAGTCTATGAAGAGTATTTTTTTCTTCTTATTCTTATTCTTAATGCCCAAAAGAAAATCTAACATACAACTCAATACCAAAATGTTCCCAAACTCAGTACAATATTTTGAAGATATTCCAATACAAAAAGATAAGAAGAAACAACATGTAATGTCAACATATAAGGAAACAAAATTTGCTTACTTGCTTAGAAAATTTATATAGAAGTACTCTCGACGAGTCTCTTGAACTGAAGCTCCTCAATTTGGTGTCTACCTCACACTGAAACCCGTTAACCTCCTAGCTTGTGTTGCGTACACTACCTCTTTCTTGCTTCTATCATTGGAATCGTCTCTCTTAAAAGGAGTTTCCTTCTACTAAAAATGGCGATGATACTAAGATCGACCAACCCCTGTCCTATATACAAAATGGGTATAAATAATAATCTATAGGATTCGGTTCTAAAAACAATTCAAAATAAGTTACTAAGTGGTTTCAAACGAAGGACTCCACACACACTATTTCCCCCTAATCACCTGTTTAAGCGACAAAAACCTCATATATGATTTATATTGACCTCATATATGATTTATATTGAATGAAGGAAACTTAACGTGGCATTCTCACGAATAAAGGTAACAACATTTTAATATTAGATAATATATTATATATTTTATATAATACAAATTAAATTATATATAATATAATTATAATTATATTTATAAATATATATAATAGAATATATTAGTTATATTGTTATTATATATTATATTCTATAATACAAAATATTAAATATAAATATGAAACATACTATAATTAATAATTAATATATTTATATATAAATCAAATTAATTGATCTTTGATAGGTTAAGAAAAAGAAAATTACATATATGTTAATACAAAATAAAATTGATAAATATAAAAATAATAATAGAACAATATCATTTAAAAAATGACTTACCAATTGACCTTGCTAAAATTGACCTTCCACACCTCTTCGGCATATCCATTGCACACCAGAATAAATGAATAAATGAAAGAGATTCGCGTAGTACTCTTCTCTCTTTCCTAATTTGCAGGCATTGCTAAAATCTTCCATTCCATTTCAAACACAAAAATGCATCATATTTAATGCGATGAGAGATATGCTAAGTGGCTCTTCCATTTATTCTACGCGTCACCCTATTTCAGGCAACCTATTTTTAATGGCGAACAGATGTAACCCAGTTTAACTGGGTGAACCTTAAAGCAACCAGTACTACATCCTTCACGTCCGTAGGCTCATAATTAACCCCATTAGTGTGCTAGAGTGGGTCGCTTACAAAAATAAAAGGATCATACATATCGATAAAAACCGTTACAACTATTGCCTGCGCACTGTATTAATTTTACCTCGACTTTCGGGGTCTTGCCTGCGAGTTGAAGTAGCTTGTGTCTGTGTGTATTCCCTATTTGCCTATTTCCATCGCTTTTTCAAGTGGCCTTCTTTTGAAAGAAATGGCAATGGCGGTTATAACAGGAGGAGAGCAAGGAAACATCAGAAGGGTGAAGGTAATTTCTATTTTTAAGCTTCATGCGCTATTTTAATTAAAACCCTTTCATTATTATTCAATGGCTGCTAATGGCTGCTACCCTTTATTGCTTTTACCGGTGGCGTTGGATTATTTCTTCTAAGAAGGGGCGAACCTTCAATCAATTAGTTCTACCAGTTTCAAGCTGCTTCACCGCGTGACACCTATTGCAACGCAAACCCTTTTACCACTGGTGTTTGAGAAATTTTGAAGTTGAAGTAAATGTTGCTTTCCAAGGTATTTTCTTGTAGGCCCACTATTTGTAATTTTATTTTTGAAGTAAAATGTATATCGCAGAAATGTTAAATTATTTTATCTTGCCATTTTTTTTTTCAATTTTGTGAATTTTTCTCCTTAAAGCGAAAACTAAATTTGTAAATAATTTTTAGCTTATTTTATTTTTTAAATTTTAACAAAACCCGTCACAGAAAGGGCTACAATTGCAACAGTTTTCGGTGTGTTAACGCTATGGTGATACTGTAAAGGGCAGAAACTCTGATAAAGCATGATTGGCACAGCGTACGCGAGTGACAGGTAAGGATTTTTATGAATCCTTGCTTAGGCTATGAAGCTTGTCAGTGTCTAAACAAATTCATCTACTATTCCATTCATCATTCATGCTGTGCGTGTATCATTATATATATTCTCAATACATTTCATCGCTGAAATGAGGATTGCATTCTATGTATGCATTTGATTTCAGAATAAGTAAAAGCACATTAATGCCTGAGTAAATAATATTTCTTGTAGTTAGCGGGTATTCTAAATTTGAGTCAATTTAAATTAAAATATCCTTGTAAATTTAGGCATCCCCAGCCTTACCCCTGGCTGCTACCTCGCTGCTTCGTCAGTCAATTGACTTTTAATTCCACTATCCTTAAAAGTACATAACTTATTATTGTTTTAGATTATGCAGTGAGGGTTGGTGGCAGGTCCCCAACCTTACAACTGGTAGGGCTACTGCTTTTTATGCGATACTTTTCCAGTTGGGATACTGTTGGACTTACAATAGTGTTAGCGTGTTTCTACAGTTTGTATGCCTACAGTTTGATAAGTAGGCACTCATGAGAATGAAGGGTCCACTCAGCACTCATTGCACCCAGAGGATGTTGAATCATTGCAAATTGATGCAAATGCAGAGATGCCTGTGTTTGTTGAATTAATAGACACGTAGTTTCAGAAAAGAATATAATAATATCAAAAGTATGTTGGTACCCAAAGTAACCAACCATGTGAGAGGATGTATCCATTTGGAAAACCAATCTATCTGTTACTTATTCAACACAATCTTTTAAAATTTTAGTCATTTGTGTCATGCCAATCCCTTGGCTTTTGACATTTGGTCTTTAAAGTACAAGAACCAGTACAATGGCACAAAACTGTGAAGAAATACTTACTGTATAATGTATAAGAAGAATGTATTAAGTTTAACATATGAAGATGATCCGATCTCTACTGTTCACTCCAAGTGAAAATAGCTCTGGCAACCATTGCATTTACAGCTTCAGCAGTAGCTGCTATAAATTCAATACTAAATAATGCTGTTAGGAAAATTGTCACAAAAATAACCTCAAGAGCAAGGAAACATGAAAACAAAATAAACAAAAATTTAAACTGCCAAATGAATGTAAAATTTACTTCACAGTTCAAAATATCTCCACGTGAAGACACAAATAAGGATCTTCATCTAACACTAGCTATTACAATAATATTATATATGAAAACAGCCACAGATAAAACCACAGAACCAATGCCTTCATTTATCAGATAACAACAAAACTGTATTAGAATGAAATAAAACACAACAAAAGTGATTTGGCTGTGTACAGATTCCCATAAAAAATTTCACTGAAATCATGGCAAGTGACTTGCCTCAAGATTCTGCACAAATTGTGTCGTGCTGTCCAGGATGCCGATGAGAAAAATGGGCAGAGTTTGCAGGAAAAATATTACGAAACCCTACCAAAGCAGAATTTAAGAAAAAATTAGACGAACCAAAATCAGTCTCCCTACAGCTGCTGCTTTAATCTATTCATAATAAATGAAAAGTAGATCTAAAAATATTGGGGTTTAGAGCTACTAGATTCTTGAGCTTGATACAAGATTTTTGCAGCCTTTTATAGGAAAATATTGGCTGTGAGTTAAAATTTGTTTTCAGGCATGGGGCAAGGAATGTTTCAACCGTCTGGAAGTTGTTTTTTTCCAGTTGAGACAACTTTTCGGGTGAAAGGTGCTAAAAAATATAGTGTATCAGCTATTCAAAACATCCCCTCAGTAAAACTAAATTGCAAAAGTGCTCACTAAAGTGGCCCAAATGTTAAAACATGTATGGTGCAGATTCATTTCAAAGAACTTGATTGCACGTACACCATCCTGTACATTATGTTTGACAGGAAATTTGAATTCATATATATATATATAGTGTTTGATGCGATTCAGGTGATTGGGAAGGATTCTGCCAAGAAAATGACCAAGAAATCGAGGTTGAAGGCCTTCACCAAGGTTGTTAACTACAACCACATCGTGCCCACAAGGTAAAAAAAATCTCATTATACCATATTTTAAGACAATCTCTCTTCTGGGACAGGGTTGAGGGGCTGACCTTCAAAATCACACAAACCTTCATGGTGCATACCATTTCCATATTTTTTCTAAATCCTAGATGCTAAGTTACCGAATCGGGTGCGGGTACGTGGGTACGGGTACAGTGCAGTACCCGTACGGCAATTTTTTGGGTGTGGGTACGTTTGGGTACGTCCGTACATAAAACATATAAAAATCATAGATATAGACATATTTGCAGCCTAAAAAGTAAAAATAAATGCTAAATGTAAAATGTTTAATATAATTTAATAATAAATATTTATTAATATTAAATAAGTATGAAAGAAATTAAATATAAATTAAATAGTTTAAATTATATGTATAATATAATAATATTATAATAATATTATATTATTATTATATTTTAACATAATTTATAAATATAATAAAATTATAAATGTAAAATGTTTAATGTTAAATAATAAATATTTATTAAGATTAAATAAGTATGAAAGAAATTAAATATAAATTAAATAGTTTAAATTGTATGTATAATATAATAATAATATTATTATATTTTAATATTTATAAACAATATTACACTAAAAAAATAGTATTAAATTTTAATAGTTAAAACTTAAAACTTAAAAGTTAAAACATTAACTATAAAAATTATAAATAAATTATAAATTTAAAACTATATGTATTATATTATATTATATAAACAATATTATCATGAAAAAATAATATTAGATTTTAATAGTTAAATTGTAGAACCTTAAACAATAAAACTAAACTATAAAAATTAAAAAAAGCTTTTTAGGTTTCATTTTTACTGAAAACGGAGGACAAAAATTAAAAAAATTCATGTTGCAAACTAAGAGTCTGAAATCGGCGCTCTCTAAACCCACGCGTTTATCCTTCAGTTGTTTCCCTGAATCGCGTGCCTTTCTCCTGCTGGAAGTCGCGGGAAGGAAAAACAAAGAGAAACGAGCAGAAAATAAATAAAAACGGGTTAGATTTTTTAGCACCCAAAAAGCAGCGGGATTCGACTAGAAAAATCAAAAATTTGCAGCTGGTAAAATCCGTGCCCAATTCGATTCGACAGAGTTTTTTGAGTGAATCCGATTCCGGTACGTACCGTACCCGGAAACGGCACTCAAACCCTGCCGATTCGGTAACTTTTAGATGGGCTTGTTATAAACCAAACAAGCATTGAAAGGTTGTCGCTAAAATGTTCATGGCCAGTTGTCCTTGGGCCAAATGGGTGATGTTTAGATGTACCCTGGCTGTCCCAGGGACAGCTAGTTGTCTCCTAATGAACCACACACCCTGCAATTTTTTTGAAGTTGCAGGGGCAGCTAGCTGTTTCCTGATGTGCCCTGAAGGGACATGGTGGGGACATTTCGTACGCATCCCCAAAACGCTAAGTTACCGGATTCGTACCCACAGGCCTCGAACCCGGTTCGGGTACGCACCCGGTTCGGGTTCGTCTGTGGGTTCGTGCTGGGTACGCACAGGGTGCGTGCCCAACACTGGGTTCTCCAGGGTTCGTGGCGAACCCACAGTGCTGGGCATGCACCCTGTGCGTACCCAGCACGAACCCACACGTACCCAGCACGAACCCAGGCGAACCCGGGCGAACCCACGGGCCAAGTCAAAAAAAAATGGGCCCAAACATGATTAAAAAACATTTTTTTTAAAAAAAATTTCCCCCTAACCCTAAAATGGCTAGTGGCTTTGCACAGAAGTAGTCTTTTGTGAGCGGTAGATTAATCTTGGTTTGCACAAAAAGTTTGGAGTGGCAGTATGAGGCTAGTGGCTTTGCACAGAAGTAGTCTTTTGTGATGTATAACACAGAGGGTGAATGAATACAGGAATTCTAATTTGCTAAGAGCTGCACAGAAGCTCTGTTTTTAGCATAAACAGAAGAGGAGGAGCATTCAAGCTGAAGCAGCCCTGGTTTGAAGATTTCTGTGGATGTTGTTCTAATCCGGTCAAGTGCAAAAGTTCTGCATTCAAATCCAAAGCAGAAGCTCACCTAAAAATTCTGAATAACAAGAGAATCTCTAGGCTCATTAGAGGTGAATCTAGTGGCATATTGACAGGGATAGATGAAACAGCATATATCTGATTAGTTAAAAAAATCAGAAATAAAGAGTGAGACAGATCATGTTAATGCCTATAAGTAACCTTGAATTTTGACAGAATAAGTAGTGCAATAGAGAAGAACTAGGTTAAATGACCCTTAAATACCAATTCCAAAAATGATAATTTGACAAAATTTTCAGGAAGTTCAAATAAATATAGAAATTTGGAGAACCATGAAAAACAAAGAATGCTGAGAATCAAATATTCAAAATGTAATATCTTTTTTCTAAAAATACCTTTGGTTAAGAGACCTGAGACCTGGAAAACTTGTTGGCAAGATCTGTTAGAATTGGCATTTAATATTTATCTTTGGCATTTGGCATTGATCAATGATCAAGTATCATACTATGAAATGATTTAGTTTTACAATTCTCTATATTTCTCTTATTTTTTTGTATATATAATACATATATATAGATTTATAATATATTAAATTATTAATATATATATATATACACACACACGTACACATACGTACCCAAACCCCTAAAATTTTTGCCATTACCCACGTACCGGGTTCTTGTACCCGAAACCCGTCCCCGAACCCAAACTGGTAACTTAGCCAAAACGTTCCCGATAGGGGATGAGGTCATTTTGGGTTAGGGATGCATCCTCGGAGAGCACATATATATTGTAGAAACCCCTGTTTCCGCTAACTTCTGATATTGTGTGTTTTTTGCTTGTTTTTGGTGTATTTTGATTTTTTTGGGTTTTTGCATGAAATAAAGAACAATGCGATTTTGGAAGAAAATTGATATAAAATTTCTAACAAATATAATAAGCTCAGATCTAACATAAATAGGCTCAGAAACTGATAACTATTGATTGCATTATTTTTGCCATAGCCATTACAATAAAGAGTCTCTGATATGCAAGCAAGATAAGACAAATTATTAATCAAAAACCTGATTTGCAGCAAGCTGAAATCATCCTTGATTTGGTACGGCCTCAGTAGATTTACCCTTCTCCCTTCATCTGACGCTTGGAAGATGATTGAGGAGCATAGGCACCAACTGGGTTGAAGTCAGAAGAGCCAAATAGAAGGCGTTTTTCTCAAGGCTGAAAAGTACGGCTTTTATTCAATGGTATGGCCCTGTAGCAGCAGAAATGTACGGCCTTTGAAACAGTAGCAGCAAATAAAAAGTACGGCCCTCAATGGTGTTTCTAGATCTCAGGGAAAATAGGTGCATAAGCTGAGAATCTCTGCTAGATAAATTACGAACTGGAAACCCTGAATGAGAATACTCTGTGAATGTTCTGTGATAGCTTCTGAATGAAGATATCCCTCTGAAAGCAATAGATCAGCTGATATTTCACAGCCTCTAAATCGCAACACTGAAGATGGCTCGTTCTCCAATGTCTGTAGACAACTAAAACCCTTGGCTTCGTTCTCCGAAAGAAGACTTGATCAAAAATTCAATATTCAACATAATGGCTCGAATCCCAATGCAAAAGCCTTATATTCTTGAAAAGTGCGACTTTTCTCAATTAGGCATCATTTAAATAAATTCGAACTTCTTTTAATTTTTCAATAGTTTTCAAACTCATTTTTAATTATAAATTATAATTAAAAATGGCCCCTTCAATGATGGTCGACCCCCTTCAGCAAATCACTTAAGTTATAATATTTAAAATATTATAACTTTATAATATAAGCTCCGAATAATTAATATTTAATTAATCAATTAAATATTAATATCTCCCTCAAAATATATCCGATTCATGAACCGTCTGAAGCTGGCGAATAAGGGAGTGATTCCGCACATGACCAGACCATACTGCTAAAAATAGCAGGGGTGCCTCGCTGAGTGCCAAAATTGCTAAAAATAGCAACTCAGGCAAATGGTGTCCGAATGAGCCTGAACGAAAGCCAACTGGTAAAACTCTTGACAACCGAAGCCAAGCCAAGTTCCATCAAGACCCTCTATCCATACTATCAGCCTACGAGGGTCGCATAATAGGCTAATCATATGCTCTGAGAGATGTCAACTGGAAGGGGACATGACATATATGTATCCATAACAATTCTCATTTAATTTTGGGCTCATTTTGATAGAATATTTTAAAACAAAACAATTAAATATTGATGAGTGGCACACTTTGATATTAAATTTGGGTCGTGACCTAATGTCTAAATTATCTCTCTTGATTTGATTTAGGCTATTATATGCTTATAATATACATTTATTTAATTAACCTAGATTTATCTAAAAGAGATTTTATTCATGCATTCACACACACACATTTATTTAGGCTATTATATGCTTATAATATACATTTATTTAATTAACTTAGATTTATCTAAAAGAGATTTTATTCATGCATTCACGCACACTTTGGTATTAAATTTGGCTCATGACCTAATGTCTAAATTATCTCTCTTGATTTGATTTAGGCTATTATATGCTTATAATATACATTTATTTAATTAACCTAGATTTATCTAAAAGAGATTTTATACACACACAAACACACAGACAGACAAACAGACACACAGACACACAAACACACACACAGACAGACAGACACACAGACACATAGACATAGACACACAGACACACACACACACACACACGCACACATGCGCACATGCATGCGTGCACACACGCACACACACACGCACACGCACACGCACACACGCGCACACACACACGCACGCACAAACACACATGCACACACACACATACACGCACACACACACACCCACACACACACGCACACACACACACACCCACACACACATACAAAGATTTATGTAAAAGAGATTTTATTCATGTATATATATATATATGTATGTATTACATATGTATGTACATATACATGTATATATGCATATACATGCGTGTGTATTAGTAGAAATATCTGTACACCAAAAAATATATAAATACGTAGGTATGTACATATATATACATACATATACATATATATACACGTATATATATGCATATGTATGTATTAGTAGAAATATCTTAACTAGCAATCGCACCTTGGTGTGCAATGGGTACGCTGAAAAGTGTGGAAGGTCAATTAGGAAAAAAATTGGTCTTTTTTTTTTGCATACATTTGCATAGTATGTGAGGTCAATTGGTAGGCTTTAGCAAATGAGGTTGTTTGTGCAACAAAGGTCTCAATGGAGAAGTGATAGCTTCAAATCAAGTCTGCATCAACTTACAGGAATCCAAACATGACAAAAAGAAAACCTTTGAATTGGGAAGATAATCAGGCTTCATAGGAGGGTAGACAAAATAGGCATAACAAGAGAGTAAGGGGGAGAGAGAGAGGAAAAGAGAGAAAGATAGGAGAGAGGAAGATATATATAGGAGAGAGGAAGATATATCGAGAAATAATGAGAGAGAGAGAGAGAGAGATTTAAATAGCTCTCTCTCTTTTTGTTCCCATCTCTCTCTCTCTCTATATATATATATATATATATATATCTTCCTTTCTTTTATTCTCCCTTTGTCTCTATATCTTATCTCTATCTCCATCTCCATTCTCTCTTCCCATCTCTTTTCTTTCTATCTAATTTCCTCCTTAAGCGTGCAATGGGTACACTGAAAAGGTCTTAAAGGTGAATTATTGTATCCTTAATCAAATGACATGCTACCTTGAGTATTACTACCTAGGGACACATGCTATCATTTGATTGTTGACATGAAATGATTGATCAAAAGTTAGTTTCTCTCTCTCCCAACTTTTAATTTAGATTTTAAGTTTGAAATTTATTTTATTAGATAAATAAAAATAAAAATTCAAAACATAATTATTTTACAATAATTAAAATTTTAATAAGAAAATTAATTATAAACTAAATTAACTCTTAATAACTATTAATTACTTTTTGTAATTTCATAAGAAGACATAAATAATTAAAATAAATTTAAAACTTAAATCTGAATTAAAAGTTAAAATAGAATATAAACTAAATGCAAAAGTCAAAATATATCAAAATGCAAATATTAATAAAAATAGTAATTTAAAAAATTAATAATAAATAATAAATTTATTAAGTTTATAAATAATTAAATAAAAAAGTATTTTAAATGTATTAGAATTGAAATATCAATATAAATATAATTCTGTTTTTCATTTCAATCTAATCAACTTCTTTTCTTTTCTTTGTTTTTAAGACAAAAAAACCTACTTTTAAATTGTTAAATCATTTTAAAAACTAAAAGGAGGTCCAACGATTAGGCCGATAGAAAATTATATGTATGCTAATATGTTAGAGAATATGTGTTTGTGCATGGGTGTGTATAGATGCAATGTGCTGTAAGTTCTAGTTGCATGTGGATGGATTAAACAATTAATAATAAGTGCTAAATAATGGAATGAAATAAACTTAGACAAATCTAGGTTTTCTTCACTTAGACAAATCTAGATTTTTTATTTGAAGAAATTAGGTATTATCTGATTTTGAAATATTTGCATGCAAATGAAAGTTGTCATCAAATTGGCAAAAACAATGCAAATGAAATAGAATGTTCCCATCCAGTTGGCAAATCAATATTTATATGGCTTTTACATGATAAGTGAGATTTTGGAGGTTTTCACATGATATTTTGGAGGCTTTTACCATTAAACAACCGAGTTACTATTAAACAGCAGCTGAAACTTGTTTTCTCACACTATATGTAGCCTATCGGCTAGTAAAAATAGAGAAATTTATTAGAATTAAAATATTAATAAAATATAATTCTATTTTTCATTTCAATCTAATCAACTTGTTTTCTTTTCTTTGCTTTTAAAACAAAAAGCCTACTTTTAAATTGTTAAATCACTCTAAAAGTAAAAATAGAGAATGACAAGAAAAATGTGGACAGTTGAGATTAATTGCATCATCTTGCATCCTTCTCCTCACTTGTCAACCGTTGATTTCAAAAAGTATGTCATCCATTTCATATAGGGAATGCCTTCGGCATAAATATATCTCTCTAAAAGATGTTGGGAGATATTAGCCTTGAGGTGTCTATGCTAAATTATGACATAAGTTAAATAGGCATCTCAAGATTGATATCTCTAGATGTTTTTTAGATAGATATATTTAAGATATTTATACAGTTATACTAGTTTATCTACAATTTTAATAAATTATTTAGTCCATATCCTCCTCATCACCTTTGTTTATGGCAAATTGTATAATTGTTTATAATCAAATCCTTCCATTTTTAGCCTAGGCTGATTGGGCTTATTTGTTTGCTTTTCATTGGTTTAGATTAGACTATGCTTCAAGGATATCTCCTTTTCCTACACATACATATATATTTATATATACACGCACACATATATCTATATGATATATAGAATATTATGCCAAGAGGTTCTTTACAATGGTAGTAAGGCATGAAACATCATATTGTGATTGTGCACATAAAAACTAAAACACAACCAACATATATTAAACAAATAAAATAAAATAACTCTCAAGTTATTAGGAAAGGTGTCTCAATTTAATCTTCTGAGTTCTGATATAAAAATACAAAAACGTATGGCTTGGGCTGTAGAACAGAAAAATTCAATTTTTCGTCTAAAGAAGACATTTTTGGCCTTGAATATTTTTTCATATGGTTTGGCATTAGTTTGCGGATGCTCAGGATGGATAACTCTTTGAGCCCGCTCAATTGGCTTCCCAACTTAGAAGTTATGGCCTCAAGATGCTGGGTCTCCCACATGGGAAATGGGAAATTTAGGAACATATGTGAACTATAAAAGGGAGTCACAATAGTTGACCAACTTATCATCATAAGAAATCCTTGATGGAGATAATGGATCCAAAATGGAGCGCTCAATTTGGTGAGTGGATAATGACGAACTTATGGCATGTGGAAGGAATATGCTGTTTTTAGCTTGTGGACGCATCTTGGGATTTGGGTGCCACATTTTGGGTGGTTTTAGCGGATGGTTTCCTAATTATCATTTGATGGTTTCATATATTGTTTCGCCTATTTATTGGGTGTTTGAGACGGAGATTTGGATGGTGGATTTTGTAGGTATTGTTATGTTGTTAGAATTACTCTATATCTTTTGTTAGTTATCAATTATCATTTGATGGTTTCATGTATTGTTATGTTGTTAGAATTACTCTATATCTTTTGTTAGTGATAAAGGCTTAGACTCAGCAAGGGTATTGTAACCATTGATTACTAAATAATACATAGAGTTACTTTGGAGTGTGGGATTTTTCTTCTAAAAGGATTTTCCCCATGTAGACTATCATGATATGGTATATTGCTTTTATGTTAATTTCCTTTTTTTACTACATAATTAGTTTAATTTTTGATGAATATTTTCTGTTTAGCTTTATTAATTAAAGGATAGTACAATATTCACAAAAAAAGGGAGGCTTGTAGAGAGGCACACTAACAAAGTCAAACTTTACCATGCCAAAAACAAAGACCAAAGAATATTAAAAAGGCCAAGCCGAACAAAGACTAAGAAGCTAAAGAAAAACCAAAGGAGGAGGATCTTCATCATCTACGTTGCTACTTTACTTCATTTCACAAGTAAATAAAATAACTTAAAATTGATACCTCAGCATTTTTTTAAAAGATGTATTTAAAATATATATACTAGTTACACCAAGAGGCGTATTACAATGGCATCCATCAAAAAGCAATGTGTAAGGAAAAACTCTTCAGCTAGAAATTGACGTTCAAATGACATGCAAATCCATATCCACTCTTAAATCTTATCTTCTTATCTTTTGAAAAAAAAAAAAAACAGTCATTATTGTTAACTTCCTAAAATGAATTTAGAAAACAGTTTTCTTTTTATGAAAGCTGTCAGTTTTGTTCAAGAGTCTGCTTTTTAAATTTTTAAATATTTTCAATAAAACTTAAATATTATTTTAATATTATTTTTGGGAAGATAAATATGAAGCCGTAATCTGAAAGCAAAAAAAATGGTTACAATTTAAAATAGCATTCAATTAGGGTTAGGATTAGAGTTTTGATTAGAGAAAAAATGATGAAAATAGGCGCCTCGAGAAGGATAACTGAAACTCTCGGTGTATTTTATATATATTAATATTTAATATATGTATGCTAGTATATATACACACTTACATACATGTATGTATATATTGATTCATCTGTAAAAATGTATGTAGATATACATATTTATATATGTGTACAAATGTATCTAAGAATTGCTTAAAGTTGCTCAAATTTCTTGTCAAACATATTTTATCATTATGGGATGATGTACACGCACTCCAAGCTCTCTGAAATGAATCTGCACCTTACTTGTTTGCAAATATGAACCACTTTAGTGAACGCCATAGAAAACTCCAAGAAGCTTTAAATTTCATTCAAAGAAAATTAATTGCAATATGAGATCAATCAAGAGAGAATTTGTGGATAAATTCTTCTTTATTGAATTTTGTACATAAGTATTAACAAAGGCTGTGGTGATAGGAAGTGGCACTTGCAACTACAATTTCTGAGAAGAATCCACTTTCAATTATGCTTTGATGGATGTCCAGACCCTCTTCCAAAGCTCCAATTTGAGCACAGGCAGGGAGGATGCTGGTAAAGGCTGGGGAGTCTGGCTTTACACTTGCCAGTTGCATTTGCTTAGAAGTTTCTAAGGCCTTTTCAACAAATCCATTTTGAACATATACTGCAATGATGGCATTCCATGAGACCACGTTTCCTTGAAGCATTTTGCCAAATGGTTCATGTGCCTTGTCTATGCTTCCACATTTTGCATGCATGTCTATCAGGGCATTCACATCCTTTATGCTTTTGATGGATGCGCATGCCCTGTTCCAAAATGCTCATTTTGGCACAGGGAGAAAGGATGCTGGGAAGTGTTGTGGAATTTGGCTTTACACCTGCCAATTGCATTTGCTTGAAAGTTTCTAAAGCCTTATCAACGAATGTATTCCATGAATATCCCGCAATCATCACATTCCATGAGATGACATCTACTTTGAGGCATTCTATCAAACAGTTCACGTGCCTTGTCTATGCTTACCCATTCTGCATACATGTTTACCAGGGCAGTTGCAACTACAACATCTGAGAAAAGCTGTCTAGAAGGTGTTGATGCACTCCAAGCTATCTATAATGAATGTACATCTTATATTGGCTGGTAATTGGTACAACACAGGTGTATATGTGTGCATATATATCTATACATATACCCCAAGTTGTCTAGAATGAATTTACATCTTATATTGCCTGGTAATTGGTGCAACACAGGTGTGTATGTGTTTATATATATCTATACATATACGCATATATGTACATACAAAGAGAGTTTGTGGGTATATATATATATATATATATATATATATATAAAATATTAAAATGTGTTGATGCACTCCAAACTATCTAGAATGAATTTACATCTTATATTGGCTGGTAATTGGTGCAACACACGTGTATATGTGTGCATATATATATGTATATGTATGTATCCATAGACTCTCTTTATGTGTGTGTATATATATAGCTACAAATTCTCTCTATATATAGAGAAAAAGAGGAGAGAGTTTATGGGTAAAGGAGAATTAAAGACTAAATACATATTTATTATAATCTTTTAGAATTTATTAGCTGATAGGCTACATATAGTGTGAGATTTGAGCCTGAAACAAGTCTCACACCTCCAAAATCTCACTTATCATGTAAAAGCTAGATAAATATTTATTTTCCAATTGGGTGGGAACATTCTATTTCCATTTGGAGTGTTTTTTGCCAATTTGATGACAACTTTTCTTTTTCATTTGCATTGCTTTATGTTTTAAATCTGCATGCAAATGTTTCAAAATCAGATAATATCTAATTTCTTTAAGGGAAAAATCTAGATCTGTCTAAGTTTATTTTATTTCATTATTTAACACTTATTATTAATTGTTTAACACTTATTTTTAACCCTTATTATTACTAGCACTTGCACCTAAAGCAGGTTCAAGGATTATGCCGATGGAAAACTATATGAAGAGAGTATGTGTTTGTGCATGGATGCACTGCAAATTCTGGTTGCATGTGGCTGGATTAAACAATTAATAATAAGTGCTAAATAATGGAATGAAATAAACTAAGATAAATTTGGATTTTTTCCTCAAAGAATTTTTTTTAGGCTGCAGGAATCGGGTAGCCCCCCCCCATAAACTGCAGTGTGCCCGGTAAAACTTTTTTCACATGACCGGTGATGTTGGAGCGACACACCCTCTGGTACCACGGGGACGTAGGGGAAACTAGACCTCGTGACCTCTTGCCAGGGATTAAATTTGACGGTTGACCTTGCCTGTCAACAAATTTTTTAATGACAGTTATCTATTCAAATGTACCCTTAAAACATTATGATATACCTTAGTGTAAGTAAAATTATATATAAATCAAATATATATATCATTATAATTCTATATAAATTTTGACAGTCTATCCAAAATCTCTTCTTTCATTTGATACAATCTTCTTAAATTTTTTATTGTATTTTATGGTAAAAATCTCTAAATACGTTCATACAGCCATCAAATTTAAGCCCTGCCTCTTGCCTGCAGCAGGATGCTTTAGCCAATCAAGCTAGGCCCTCCGCCCCTTTTTCCGTAAAGAAATGAAGTATTATCTGATTATGAAATATTTGCATATAGATTTAAAACATAAAGCAATGCAAATGAAAAAAGAAAGTTACCATTAAATTGATAAAAAAACATTGCAAATGGAAATAGAATATTCCCATCCAGTTGTCAAATCAATATTATCTCACTTTTATGTGATAAGTGAGATTTTGGAGGTTTTTACCTAATATTTTGGGAAGATAATTAGGCTTCACTATTGTTACCCCAATTTTAGTCATGAAATTTTAAAACTTCCTCTTTATTGTGAAACGTTTTTAGTTCCTGATAAACCTTGTATAGTGCAATAAATATACAAAGTAAAAGAAAGATATGGATGAAGGAAATCTATGTGCAAAATGTGTGACCAAATGATATATTGGTAAAAAGTAGGTCAGAGTGACGAATACACTGCTATCATTGACAATCTTGGTGAAAGAGGTCAGAGACAAAGTGCGACTATAACAAATAATGGTGCTACAATAATGAAATCTCCTCAGCCAAAGTTATGGTTAACACATCTCAAATCAGAGCTCTATTGTGTTCTAACAACACCCTTCCTGCAAGGTCATCAGGCACTATTGATAGGAGATTAAAGAATCTCTAAGATATGCATGGGCACATCACTAAAGTTTTGAACATGAAGCCTCCTGAGATCTTGTCGATGCTTGAGGAGGCAGCAGGTACTAGAATGTATGAAATGAAAAAGGAATCTGCTCTAAAAACACTTGAAAAGAAGCAGGCCCAAGTGAATGAGATAGATAATGTATTGACTAAAGAGATTCTTCCCGCTCTGGAGAAATTGAGGAAGGAGCGTGTGGAGTATGTGCAATGGGAAAATGGCAATGCAGAACTGGATAGACTCAAGAGGTTTTGTATTGCATATGAATTTGTGCAAGCATAGAAAGTGAGAGATGATGCTATAAGTGGAGTTGAACAAACGAGATCAAAGATTCTTGAACTTAAGAATTCCATGGAACCTATGTTACACGGGTCCCTGTCCCCTGCCCCAAAATCCATTGTCCCCGTCCCTTGCTGTCTCCAGGACGGGGGGACACAAAGGGGATGTCCCCCAGCCATCCTTGAAACAGCCCAACTAGCAGGAAATGGGAGGAAACGTCCCCTGCCCTTTGGGGACGTTGGAAACACCCCTTGTCATACTGGGGACGGCTAGCTGTCCCCATGCGGACAGGGAGCTTGCTTGGTTAAAAAAAAATTTAAAATTTTGATTTTTTAAATATTTCGTCCTCCTTTTTAAGGTGATTTTTGAGTTTGGGCTGTTTGACATTTTGTCAAACACTTGGCATGCAAAGTGACTGAGTTCTGATTTCTGAATGTTTATGCTTGTGTTTGATTGAATTTTAATGCCAAATCATTTGCATGCAACATAGAAATGATAACTACTATCATAACATCAACAAATATGGAACATTCAACCTTAAATTTGATTTTATTTGTACTATATCAAGTCTGAATACATTGCATTACAGGTCTGATATAAGTCTGATTTGATTACAGCAGCAGACATTTGCTTCAAAATCTAATTTATATTGATTCCCAATGAAATACAAACATACCCGGATCATTGGCTACAATAATAAGTTTAATGACATTTATTATGCTGTTATGCTACTGCTCTCATGATTTATTTACATATTGATATTGTTGTTATCAATTATTAATTTATTGACATATCTCTCTCTTTCCCTTTCTTTTTTTTGATAATAAAAACCTGGTTTAGGTCCAGGAACCGTAAAACAAAAAGGAGGACCAGCCAAAATGTGGCAGACAAATAACTCACAAAAAGAACGCTATTCACACAGGTAGAATTGCCCGAACAACATCGGAAGATGCCTTTAGACAGGGGGGTGCTCCTTTAAATCCTCTTGCATTAATCTGACAGCTTCAAAAGGGAAGTTACTCCACCAAGATCTGACGTAGTCCCCAGCCTCACTCTGCATAGCAACTCCCGTATTAGCAGCCCAATCAGCCACACGGTTCCCTGCACGTTTGATGTGTGACACCTTCACCTCTTCAAACGCATTTAACACCCACTTTGCTCGCTTTATAATGACCCCCAGCTTCCAATTGTGAGTTTCTCTACCTTTCAAGGCATCAATGATCAACCTTGAGTCCCCTTCCACCCACAGCTTCTTCCATCCCTTCTCCCTAGCAATCAACAGACCCCACAAAAGAGCTCTCGCCTCAGCTAGATTATTAGACTCAACCCCACAGGCTAAAGCATACAGACCAACAGGCTGACCATTGCAGTCTCTGAAAATACCAC